>JAQMCX010000033.1:4779657-4894452 GCA_029814765.1 Acanthurus leucopareius
TAGATCCGGTTCATGCTATGACAACTGAGCTCACGGACCGGTCAGCTTCCCTGCCTGGCTGTCAGCAGTCAATAGTGAGGGAGGTGCTGTTATTGTGAGTGCAATCGAGTTAGTGTGTCTATGTTTCTGTGGTATGGGAATCATAAGAGTGATGCCTTCAACAAACAAAAGCAACATGCATTCTTTACCACTCAGTTATGAGCTTCTGTCATTTACATTCTTGCACCTGCAGGATGCTGCATTCAAAGACCATAGTAAGTCTGTGTGCACACATGTTGCAGCTCAGAGAAGGTAAACCAAACAATTTTTTCCCCTTGTTTCTCTTTCCATATACGCAGGTTTTATATACTGTATATGTTGTTATTAATGAAAGTAGATTTAACTATAAATTTAATTACAAGTGGCATTTACATCCATTTTATATTTATTGCATTGATTTGTAAAGCATTAAAGGAATTGGTCCTATTTTAAAAGTCCTGTCTCCTCAGCCATCACTGCGTCTACAGACACCTGTCTAGTGACCAATCACTGATCTCCATTTAGTGCTTTCAGTTTACTGTTAAGACCAAAGGGTGATCAAGCACTTTTTTGAAATGTTTTACATTGATGGTGTCAGGTTTTCCCGCTCTGCAGGTGTACGCTCTTCATTATGATCAACACAATCAGTTTCTACTCGATGTCCCTTTTTAGATTCACCTGTTAACTCAATCTATAAAGCCCTGTTCAGAGATAACAATTAGCTTTAAGTAGCCCAAAGAGGATGCGTCTTTAGTTTCAAACTGTATCGGGAGCTTGGGCTCTGGTAAACCTGCCTGCAGGTCTAGTTTAAACGTTTCTTTTCCATTCTAATTATGTATTTGGTCCTTTCAACATCTCTGTGAAAGCAGTTTTGGTAAACATATGGGAGGTTGCAAAGTAAACAACATTTAAGTCTAGTGATGAATGAAAAAGAGCACAAAACAAAGATAACACAACCTAAAATACTGGAAAAACTGTGTGAGATTTGTTTGTCACTGAATACTTTTGCATGTCTCTGTGCATCACATTTGAAATGTTTGTTTCTGTTGGAGGCCATAAATCTAGTTCAGCAGACGTATTTGAATCCATTTCACTGGCAGAGGTGTGGCTGCTCGCTGAGTGAGGACCATCCCCTCATGTTACCTCACCATACTGAGTCCGCACAGCAACCGATCCACAGCAGGCATCGCTGCTGACGTGCCTCTGTTCGGTCCCTTGCAGCTGTCCAGTAGAAGAGTGTGAAGAAGTTTTCCAACGTGAGGAGGCTGAAATGCAGCCCCGAGTGCAGCTGTGCTCGACCATCCTCGGCAGCCTCGATCAGATATGTGAGCACGTGATGCCTTCGCTGGGTGAAGGAGAGGAGAGAGACGGCAGGAACACGGTGAAGCTTCTGGCTGAGGGGAAACAGGCCGTGTGGTCAGAGGCAGTGGGTGGTCGGTCCAAATACTCGATGAAAAAAAAAACTGTTAAAATATCTGAGAGTTCACCGCAGCAGCTTGTGTTACACACAGGCAACACACACACACAGAAGATCAGAGACAGAAGAGGATGAAGCAGTGGCAAGTGCTTACAAGAGCTAAATGTGTTTTATTATTGCAAATGCTTGACAGTTTAAACTTGGATTTTTTTGTTGTTTTTGAAATTTTCTTTCAATTGGTTCTTTATACAAAAGTGTTACAAAAGAGGAAGGAACTCTCCCAAAAGATGCAGAGTGAGTTCTTTCCTCACAAGTGAAACAGATTAAAACACAAATCAAAAATGTGGTTTGCAGTGGGTTTCACAAAAAAAAAAAATCTTTCCTCCCTCATGTTTTCTCTTGTGTCTCCTCAAAATCACTAAAATGAATCATCGTCCAAGTTTGGTTTTACGGTCAGGACGGGTTTACCGCTTGACACCGACCTCTGGACACGGTGCAACAGGTCTAATCTTTCTTTTGACCTCACTTTTTTCTGACCTTGGCTCCTCCCACTGAGGTCAGGATGCATTCTCAGCTGCCACGGCCCATCCTGTCCGCACACAAGATGAGGGCTCGGAGCTGCTGCAGACCCACCAGGGCCGTGAAACGGCGAGCCTGCAGCTCATGGCAACCCCTTCACGTGGTGCGTACACCTGACGAGGCAACACAATACACACACACAGTAAAAAACACCATCATAATCACAGTGAGAATGGACTGGAGCCAATGTGAGACTTGGGGTTTGGGATCTGACAGCCACTGAAGAAGCTGCCGTTGGAATGCCACTGAGGCATTTTTACAGCCCGGCTCTGTGTGGTGTCCAAATTGGGAACCATGAGGCCATAGTTGTCACATTTCTCCTTTATTTATAAGATCCTGGCACTCAGATCTGACTGAATGTCATATCAATAACTCACAGTTTGATTCTGATGAGCACATCCTACAACCTGTTGTGCGAAAAAAAAGGAGATGCAAAATAAATTTCTCTACCAAAATCAAGAGTTCCCACTCTCCCCATCTATGCATGACGCAGTTCTGCTGCCAGGAAAGTTAAATGAATTTCTCTCAAGTCTGCTAAACACGTTGACAATGGCCCCATTCTACTTCCGCCCAAATTTAGGAAAAGGAGAACAATTTGAGAGCTTGTGAGGAGCTGTCAACCAAATGCCTTTGGCATTTCGGAGGCAGAAGGAGGGCGCAGGGGTTGGAAAATGCCTCTGAACAAAAAAGCCATGGTTTCAAATGCCTTTCTCCGCCTTGCAGCGGTAAATCTGAATCTTCCTTGGCCTTCTGTTTGGCCAGAGTGAGCCATTAGATTAGAATTCATCCAGTTTTTGTGCGCAAAAGAGAGAGAATCGGTTATATTTTATGCAAAAATGTGTTTCGTGGTCGAGAGCGCACTGTAAATTTACACAAGCCAAAAAAGCAGCCACAATAGACAATGAGCACTGTGATGCTTTCAAGCTGAAGAAAACCGCAAACCAGACATTCTTACACTTGTTACAGAGGTCACCCTGAGGGTAGATTTCACTTTTTCTCACATACTGCAGAGAATAGAGGCACAGCAAAACACTGAGACAGAATAATACAAAGTTAGCTCTGCATCATCTGAGCCTTGTTAGAAGCTGCTAAATGGCAGCAGGGTTGCATTGCAGAAGGGTGTGTCTCTCTGAAGGCCTGACATGAGAACATGCCTTTGAATCCATCTGATATCTCACTCCATGCACTCTGACCTTTGGCTGTACGCTAAGAGAATGCACGACTATGGAATGTTGTAACCACAGCTGTGTATACTGCATGCTGAACGTATGTGTGACGCTTAACTTGTGCTACTATACAGGGCAGGTGCTTGAGAGGTCAAACCAGACCAGCAGTCAGCAGCATCTTTTTCTGATCTAATTAGAAATCAGAGTTGTGACAGCTTTTTTTACTATGTTTTCAAAGCAACCAGCAGGTAAAACACACAAATTGTCACCAAAACCTGGAGCAAAAAGACTAAATTATCCCCTGCATCTAATTTCTAATCAAAGCATTTGCCTCACACTGTCTCATGCTTTAGTTCCCACTCTTTGCTGGCAAGGACTCCGAGAGTCAATGTTGAAACAACATGCAATAAATAAAAATGTTTTACACGTCCAAACTTCTGGCTTTCAAATAAAGACATCAGCAAAAAACTTTACGAGGACGTTCATGCCAAAGAAGAACAGGAGAGCTGTTCTGCCTCCAGTTTTAATCGTGGCAAGCCTCTCCTCCTGGAGACAAAAATGTGTTTGGAGGGCTGTAAATCGCGTGGCAGAAATGACCACAGTCACAGAGTCCATCTGGACCCGGCAGCCCTGCTCCCGGTTCCAACCCTTGTTCCCATGTTGCCAAGCTCCAGCTGTGCACAGTCTCCCATCAGCAGTGACAGACACCTCTTTGTGTGGGAGAACACAGGCTATAAAAAGGGCACCGAGAGAGCTGCAGATGGAACATTTAACAAGTGATTAAAGGGGATGATGGGAGAGGAATATGAAAGGGTTGGGGGCTGTGAGAGTGAGAAATGGCCAAGGACAAAAAAAAAGGAGAGGATTTGAGTTAAGACACAGACACTAATTCCCTCCTTTTCTTCCTTTCTTTATTTGTCTTTTCGGCTCTGATGCTCAGTGCAGTTCGCACATCAGCTGGCCACATGTTGAACATGCCTCATTTCACACCCTCACTCTCTAAGTGGCACCAGCGTGAGGAATGCTGGGTCCTTTTTCCTCATGATTAATGCCTCAGATAATCCTCTGACCGACGCTTGCATGATCGTGAGTCATCGCGCAACTATCTGAGGTTTCTATCTTTCATGCTCACTTCCTGTCTTGCCGAATGACAAGCACAAGCAGTATTTTCCCTAATTTGGGGTGGAGGTCCGTGTGTGTGAGAGCAAATACACACACCCAGGGTGAACAATTCAACTCCTGAGTCAGCATGGAAACATTAGACCTCTCTCCCCTTTATAAACATGCGGCTCAAAATAGCCACAATTACGAACAAATACTTCACATACACTCGTAAAACAACTTGTAACAAGATCATCGAAATGAGGGTTCTTCAGGGTTTTTAGGAGACAATTTGGCAGACAAATTCAAAATAAAGACGACAACAAACTGATGCAGACGTTCATGGAAAGAAGTTTTTCAGCTGTTCTGGTCCAGATGTGCTGTAGCCAGGAGGAACGTCTCTGTTTGAGTGGCAAAGACTCCATCAGTCCTGAAGACTCAAATCTTCCAACGATGGCAGAGACCAAGTCAGATATTAAAACAGAAAGGTCTTTATAATATTAAAGTAAAGTTCAAGCAGTGCTCCACCTGGTAATGCACTACCTGCAGCTGACCAGCAGATGTGCTGTCCTGCAGAAAATGAAAACACTGAGGAGAGAGCAGTTTGAGCTGAACACAGGGGGAAGCAGAGATGCTGACTGGAGCCACATGACTTTGACTCAGGTCACAAATTTGATGACTTTAAGGCTTTAATTGACAAGTTCAAAAAAATCCCAACTTAATGGGTTGAAGTCTTTAAAAAGCTGTTTTGTCGCCAAATACACAGTTGGAAAACATCCTGAGTCAGGCAACTACTTGCCTGGATCCATTTTGTTTGAACCAATCAAGCTGCTGGGAGAATCATGAAAAAACAGTGTTACATCAATTATCATCAGTTGGAAAAACAATTATATCAAATATAATTTTGTTCACACCAGAAACACACAGCAGCCATCATAACAATAAATTGCATTATGCAAAATGTGCGAGCGATAAATTTAGACAGAGACGTAAAAACTTCTAACTTAGTTTCACATATGAAGTTGCATAAACAATAGTTAGTTGAGACTCTGTTTAACGACATTTGAAGACCGCATGCTGAGTTGTTTATAGCCTGAATCTTTGGACTTGTCTGTCTTGACTTGGAGCTGAACCTGAGACTTCAATAGAAAGACTTGCAAAACTTTAACTTGGACTCTGTCATTGAGAAAACTTTTTAATTTATACAATATTCAATCATCTCACAAAACAATCACTTTCCCTTTATAAGTGGACCAGAGTCTAGGACGTGCAGCTGTGATATGATCTTGCATGGCGCTGTGACAGGCGCAGATATCTGCTCAGTGTTTCCTCTCCTGTCCTGCCTGTCCTGCCCGTCCTGCCCGTCCTGCCCGTCCTGCCCTGGCCTGCCCTCTCCTCCGCTCTGCTGCGCGCCACACAGTGGCTCCAGTGGAATGTGATGACCACGGGTCGGACAAAGCCCTGCATTCATGGCCCCTCGGCCCACTCTGGAAGTTTGCGACTGGGAGCCTTGATCACAGAGTGTGTGTGGGGGGGTTGGTGGTGGTGGTGGTGGTGGTGGTGGTGGCCAGAATCCATCCAACCCCCCCTTGGCCTGTCCTGTCAGACACGCGTTGCCCACTCCTACACCACCACATGACTGCTGGCCACAACATCAGCCACACACCTCCGTCTGCCGCTCGTCAGTTCATTTTCTTTGATTGATATCTTGTTGTCGTCTTTGTTGCAGAGGATCTAAATGTCATTTACAGCTAAAAAACAGACACAAATGCTGGAATAAAGCCATTTGGGATGTTTCCTGTGTCTGCTCAGCTGATCTGATAAATGGAAAGTATTTGGTGTGATGCCACTGAAGAAATAGAATAATTATCTTTGCACTTTGGAAAAAAAAAAGCTGGAATTGAATTCATTCTGTAACATCTTTAAACCACAGCAGCTCATGATCCATTACTACAGCGATAGAAATTAAGGAGAGCTGCATGAGTGCGTTTGTGTGCATGGAAATGTCAGTTTTATTGCTGATTAGAGATTAAGCATGAAGACAGAGCGATGCATAGAAGTTATCATGCGGTGCCTGCCTGGTTGTCTGTCTGTCTGTCTCTACTTCCTTTGTCTAAGTATCTCATACAGTATCCGTTTGCCTCCTTTGTGTAGGTAATATAATAGAGGCCACTGAGTTCTCTGTGCCTCAGAGGCTTTTCCACTAAACTTGCACATATAAAAACTGCAAACAATGGAGTTACCATGCAACCCCACACAGAAGTGCACAAGGCATGCAAGCATGTTAAAGGGTCTTTATTGCTATGCAACATGAATATTAATATGACATAAACACGCACACACTAGGACAGCACATCTGTGGTTGAAAATGGTGTCCAACAACTTCATTGTTTGAATCTGTTTGAGTATTTTTTGATAATAACATAGTAATTAAAAAACAGAAATCAGCTGTTTTAAAGGAAATTGATGCATTTTTCTATTTATTTGGGAACCATTTTAAAATACTTCTGTGTCCGTGGTGTTGAGATCATACAGACTTACATGTTGCTAAATTTTGGTCTTAAATTGGATCTGTTGACAATAATGAAAACAGAATATGACCAGAAACCACAAAATGCAAAATTCAAAATCCAACCATGACTAAGAAAAAAAGACGAAGCCAAAAACCTCGAACAAAGGCACAATGGCTGAACACTGACCACCAATTACCATCACACACTGACAGACTCATCAGACTGAAACCGACCCACACAAATATCAGCTTTTTCATTGGAGCATCTCTGATCATCAATACTGACACAACAAATTAAATCGGAGTTTAATATGTGCTGACTGGAGAAAGCTATTGGCTCAAAGAAGCTGATTATTTTTGCAGAAAATTAAGATTAAGTGGCACTGTTTACCAGAAATATGGTCTCTTTTTTTGCATTTCTGCAGTATTTTTGCTCCGCCCCTAAAAAAAAATGCTTATAAAAGTCAGATTTCATCAGTCTACACAGTGAAATCCAGTAAAAACTGGCACATCGGAGAAAACAAGACCTCTGTAATGACTGTGCTACTACTCCTGTACTGAGCAGTAAAGAATAGATGCATAATGAGGAGAGGTGTATCAGACCACACACCAGCCGTGTGTCAAACGACCGGTGATGACCTGCGATGAGCCCAGGAGGCTCCTGTGATTTTCCCATCTGGATGTGACATTATCTCCCCGGGGGATCTCTAATACTGCCATTAGATTTAACGGTTGATTTCCCCTCCTGTGTTCCTCTCCAGGTGTGGCCACCCTCCTCGCAGGCCGCTCCATCCACAATTCATGAGAGAAAACCGATGCCGTTACACCGGCCTGTAAATTGGGACCAAGGGGGGAGAGAGAAGCTGCGAGGCCGTGCAGTCGGAGGAGCAAACAAAGCTCAGTGGGACTGCTGATAGTAACCTTTTAAAAAAGAGGAAGCTGTGGTGTGAGCAGAGCGCTGGACCGAGCGGGAAGCTTGCCAGGCTGACAAAGAAAGCAGTGGGTGGGTGGTGGGTGGAGGGTGGAGGGTGGAGGATGGGGGGGTTAAAGAAGTGAAAACAAGAGGGACCGGAGAGGGAAGAGACAAGAACTTGTTTAGAAAACACTTCTGACCTCCTCCTCTTGTCTAGTCTTCCTTGATAAACTGAAGGTCAGTGGTGAGAAGTGAGGGCTGTGTCGAGGCCTTGGGGAGTGTGTGTGAAAGTGTGTGTAAGTGTGTGTGTGAGTGTGTGTGTGTGTCTGAATGGGCAGACAGCATTGATAAGAGAATTTTGAGGTGTTAGATATAAGAACATGAGGTTAAATGCCTCTTCATCAGAGAGAACACACAGTAATTCCTGGGTTGTGATGTTCTTGACAGCAGATCTTGATGCTGTAAACAAAAACTTGAATGAAGTTTGCATTTCCACCATAATTTAAAAGAGTTTTTGTAAAGTTTCAGTCTCTAGCTGATGCTGCCTGGTCGCTTGGTCACACGTACAAACTGCTTGTGTTTATATCTGACCATGTCTGTAATGTGTGTAGGTTGATGCTGAGGGGTTTGAAGGTCTCACAGATGCCAGGAAAAAGGCTGAACCACTCGTGTCTACATTGGCAGTTCCCATATTTGTAGAGGGTGCTGCTGCTGGATTTAAAACTGATCTGTGGTTTTTGGCAGGTAGATATCAGGCATGGTTCGTGTCATGAAGTATTTATGTTTCAAACGAATGGACGTTAACATAAAGATCCGTATGTCCGATTCCTGACTGATGCAGTCTGATCCTCTGTGTGTTGTCACCTCAGGAGGTTCAGAGCAGAGCTGATTTCAACGTTAGCATTCACTGTTCGTCTCACCCAAGCCAAAATGAGAAAAAAAACCCAAGGGCCAAACAGGGGCCATGTGAAGCTGAACTTACATGCCATGTTTTCACGGCACGGCTTGGCTCTGTTTGACTCAAATTTGTAGTTTTTTAGATTTCATATTTTAGTGCAGTTGGTATACCATCAAGGAGGAAGGTTTCCGAGCCAATATGAAAATAATATAAGAACCAGACACATTTCCAAACCACACAACATAAATTATAGAAATTATTATGCTTCTCTTTTCCAGCTTGGGTCACTTTTTATCCCTCAACTCCACAGTTCAGCTGCTAAGTTAATAAAATACCAAAAATGGAAAGAGAAATACTTCTCGGTTCTGTGTATTTCAGGCCGACACTTAATTAAAAAGTTCTTATTTATAGTGTTTTTTCATTCCTGTGAGCGTTGCAGCCTTCGGTTCAGTGTCACTGCGCTCTAAGTGGAGTGGACAGCGCGCTTGCTCCCTCAGACATTTCCACTATGCAGTAATTCACAACATACTCTCATGGGCCACAGGGCAGGAGTATATATAGGCTCCTCTAGCATTTCCCTCACGTTCTGAGGACGGTTGGGAGATTTACTAGGAGGCATTCCTCCAGCGGACACAGGCAGCTCTGTCCAGGAGATGAATTTCATACGAGGGCTGGCTTTTCATGCTTTTCGTGGGGGGGGGGGGTGGCGTATTTATAGCGGCTGAGATCAGGGGCGGCGGAGGCATGCGGGGTGGCCTTCTTCAACCTGGCCATGTTAAGTGATGCTGAGGCTGCGAGGGGTGGAGCGATGATATGCCATTCCTTTCTAAATCCAAACCTGCATGTTTATGACAATAGCAGCAGCCGAGCATGAGCTGAAAAAAAAAGTGCAGAGAGCGGCCGGCCTCTTTGAGGTTGTCACCAAGGGCCTGTTCCTTTTAAATAGTGGACACAGAGGAGGTGTCAACCTGCAGGCCAATCACACAGCTGTCATCCCTGAGCTTGACATCACATGACATGTGGTAACAAATGGAGAGAAGACAAACCATATGTTTACATTTATAACCAGCCTTGATGATGTCTTGGTTAGCTGATAAGATCAATCCAGTCTTTAGTGATGAATTGATGTTAAGAATGTGGCAGAAAATAGAAATTTTTGAGCAAATTTGTCCTTTTTGATCTTATTTTTCTTACTTTTAGTTGCTTGTTGTATGTTAAATTTATCGATTTTCTCATTTGATATACAGTAAAGTTCATCGTTTGAACCATATTTAGAAGATAACTACTACTTTTGACATTACAATCAATCAGCCAATATATTATTCATGTTGTGTGTTTTTTTTTTAATTCTCACAAAAATCAATGATCATTTTGAGCTTGAAATGAGCACCAGGAAAGAAATTATTTAATAAACACTGACAACAATAAAAGAGATAAAACTGTCTATATAAATATTTCCAACTGCTGTAGAAACACATAATGCAAAGACTTCAACTGTCTGTCAATATGCCTCAGGATATGTAGTTAAAAATGCAGATTGATTGGTTAAAGGTAGTTTAACTTAAACATTGCCGCCAGATTAGTGTTAAAACAGCCTTTTGTGCTGAAGAGAAGGACCTACATGACAGTTAGCTGGTAATTGGCTGTAATGTGAGTGGCGTAAAGAGCTGTACTCGTCACACTTCACCGATGTGTATATTTCGTTTGGTCAAAATTCAGTCAGAAAGACTGAGCAGCAGCTGAGTAACCAGTGGCTTCGCTCGTCTCTGTGGTGGAAACCAGGCTATCATCTGTCCGGCCCTGCCCCTTCAGAACAGATCAGTGTAAATGATCCTCATTTCCAACGGTGGGTAACACAACACAGATTATTATTCTGTGCTGCAGGGGTTTGTGTGGACTCTTCCTGTGGCATGAATCATTGAACAGGTGACTGTAACCCATACAGACAGCTAGTTTTCTCAGGGTTAGGGTGAGCTACCTGATGCTGCCTGGAGACCGGCTGAACTCCTCGGCTCCGAAGGCAACGCTCAGATTGCTCACCTTCTGACGGGGAATTTGAGATGGATGGATGACCTGTCGAAAATGTGAAAATGTGATTATATTTCAGTGTTTGCATGGAAATTTGAATTTGAAAAAAGCTATCGCCAAGCTTAATAGAAGCAGAGAGCAATTTTCAGTATGTCTCTGAACAACTTCACAGCTTCTCTTGGGGACAGCAGTGCCAAGAACTCAGAAGGTGTGCTTAAATAGATGCTAAAAGCTATTTTCAGAGTCACATTCGGCCAATAAACATTCCTCCAATCACATAGAGACTGAAAAAAAGGATAAGAGGAGAGGAATTTTAGCCATAAAAAATCTTATCTCATCTGTAGTGACATTTTCTTCCTGTATATTTACTTTACCAAAGTAAAACCACCTGCTTGACATTAATCTGAAAATCCCTGGCAGGCTGTTTCAGTAACCTGCTATGGCAACTGCTTCTGTGTCAACAGAAATCTTGGACGGGCCAGCAGCTCCCGCAGCCCAGCGCTGTGCTTCACCATTGGCTGGCTGAATGAATGACTTGCAAACTTGTCTATCTATTATGCATGTCAGTTTACCTTTAGTGCATTCTTGAGCTCATTTCCAGGTAAGCAGAGCTCAGAGGAGAGCTTGTCAGCACAGAGACTCTCAGCGTCCAGAGAAAAAGTCCTGTTTATCTTGGTAAGACATTTCTTTTTCTGTTTTGATGCTTTTTTTGGTCACATTTTAGTCTCTTTTTCCTCTTAATTCTAATCAGTTTTTATACTATATTTAATGTCTGATCCATCTAAATGTTTCGGATTGGCTGAATATAAATAATATATCTCTATCTTATGCATAGGAAGTGTATTAACCTAAATATAAAAGCTATTTAGATTGTTGTGAAAGTTATTTTATTCATTTGTCTCAGATATCCAGAGGCAGCCGGCAGGGACGCAGGCATGGAGCTGCTGGGATCCACTCTGACCGCCACGTATGCTCGGCCAAAAACCAGCCACTTTCTCCCTGCCATCTCCTCCATGGCATCCAGCTATCGCAGCGCCCAGCCCGCTCTGACCACCAACCAAAGTGCCAATCTGTGGAGGAACAACAGCTATTACAAGAGCAGCAACATGGCTCCGACCCCCTCCTCCATGCAGAGAGAGAATTTAGACCTGGTTCGAGCCAAGACCGTGTTTTTCCCCTCCAACAGGACGTCCCTGACCACCCGCTACACTCCGGACGACTGGTACAAGTCCAACCAAAGCAACTACAGGGAGTCGGAGTCGGCCCGAAAGAGCGCGGAGAGACTGAGGAGGGACACCATCAGGCTGATGCAGGACAAGGAGCAGCTGACCCGACGGACGCAGGAGAATTCCAGCAGGAACATCGGCGAGCGCCTCAATGACATCGTTTTCTGGAAGTCTGAGCTGAGCCACGAGATTGACAACATGGTGACAGAGATAGCGGCCCTCACCGAGGTCAAGAGGAGGCTGGAGAGAGCCTTGGCAGAAACCGAGGGGCCCCTTCAGGTGAGGGAGTGTGTCACCATGAATGAGTCCTTTCTGGTGGGGGATATCTGACTTTTCGAGGTTTGTTAGTGGAACATTTTTGCAGGAAATTGTTTTATTTCTACAGAGACTCTGCATTTGCCTGGAAATCTTAACATTCTGCTCTGGTCTCTGCGTCTCTGCTCAGTGAGCTCATGTTATCATTCATGCATGTCGTGTCTTGGGGTGCATCTGTGGTGAAACAGTTTTAATTAGCGTTCCTGGGTTTGGTTGTAGCAACAGTATCTGTCCATTAATTGGGTCACCTCAGTGCTCTGTTAAAATGCTGCTGGTCATTTGTCACTCGCAGCGAGTCACCTTGATCTAACTGGAGATCTGATTACAGAGACACCTTGTTGGGCTGAGATCATGTGGCAACAGGTTTTCTTAGAAACTTCTCCACGTAACTGAAACCGGAGAACACAGCTGATACATGGCACTACATACTGGGGACATATACATACACACACGTCTAAAATACATGCTAAAATGGGTTCTTCACCTATTACAATAAAAAATATGTTTGAATTTAGTGATTTTTTTAAGATTATACAACCATCTAAACTTGTTTTAGTTGTGATCATTTTGTCAATAGGTGTCTCAAGAGTGTTTGTACTACAGAGAGAAGCGGATGTCCATCGATCTGGTCCATGACGACGTAGAGAAAGACCTCATAAAGGTAACATTAAAGCAACCTGGGGAGTCTGTGTGTGTTCTTTTGATACAAATCCTTGAAAAGAAATGTTTCCTTTCATATCTCGAAACAAGGAAGTGGAACTCATCAAATCGTGTCAGGAAAGGATGAGGCGACATCTGGACAGAGCCACCGCTCAGCTGGCGTGAGTCTGGAAAAGCAGTTTATAAAATATTACCGAAAGCAGGATTCTACTTCATTTTAATGTTCAAAGCTGCAAAGTTTGACATGCATTTGTTACATTTCTTTGTTTCCGTGTTGCTTTGTGCGGTTTCAGGTCAAACCGAGCTGCCCAGCACGAACTGGAAAGAGACATAAGTGACAAACTGACGGCTCAGAAGATAGATGACAGGTGTCACCACCTCAGGAACACATCAGACGGTATCGGCTACTACAGAGGGGTCGAACGACTGGACCCTTCGTGAGTAAAGTTTTGTGTGTTCAAATATTAACTGATCTATTTCTGTCAGATCACCAAAGTCATTAGACTTTTGAGTCTGGAACAAAGTGATGGACAAACCTACAGACTAAAAAACCAATTGAGCCTTTCTAAGAGCTGCACCGCTAAAAATGTTTTTGCCTGAGTCTCCTTCACAGACAGCGTGTTTAAAGATGGAGGAGTCTCTTCTAAACCTGTATATTGTTCTCTCCTCCTCCTTCAGACTCTCTCTGCCAAACACCTGGTCCAAGTTCACAGACGACAACATCCTGCACTCCCAGAGCGAACGCGCCGCCTCCAGCAAGCTGAGGGGAGAGATCGAAATCCTGCTGAACACCACGTCCAACGAGATGTGGACCCAGTTCAACAACGTCAACGTGGCCTTCACGGGCCGCATATCAGAGACCGCTGATGCTAAGAACAGCCTGCAGACACACCTGGCTAAGGTCATCTTCTTTTTCTTTTCTTTTCTTTTCTGCCAGGATTTACAACGAAGAGGGTTAAAAGAGGCAAATCACATGATTCAGTGTCAAAGAAAAAGACAAAATCCATTTACTGGCTTCCATCAGTGGGTAACTCAATTAGCTTCTTGTTAGGAAAACATCACGTGTTTGCAAAGTTCTCTCTTTTCCTGCAACAGTAAACGTGCCATATGCAGCACCATCTGCATAAACTGTGCACAGAATATCTTTATTGTCTGCTTCATTTACATTCGCCTCGTATGTGGCAGATTGTGTGCATGTTTACAGCAAAACATTCCTGTCAAGGAGAGGAATGTTAATAGATGCCTCTTCAATTGCTTATGCCAAATTCTACACTGGATCCCATTGTTCTCGGGGTTAATTGCTGGGGTTTTACACTCCGAATCCACATCAGCTGTTGGCTGCTTTTGAACGGCGACAACAGCTGTGATGTGAGGCACACGCTCCTTCATAAAGCTCAGTCACTGCCAGTTGTGAGGAGCAGTGATTCATTGGAATTAGATTACACTGAATGGGTTTGGACAGAGGGGGCCACTGTGTTCAGCTGATCTGAAGCTCTGCGATGTGAAGCTTTTTACTCGAATTTTTCAAACATCGAGATGTATCAATTGATCCTCCTTTATTCTCATTACCAGCCTCTAATTTCTTAAGCTGTTACTTTCATGAATTACACACTTAGATGTCACCACAATGATTTAACAGACACTTATCATTCTGTTATTTCATTCTGTATCCATCCTGTTTCCTCAAACAGACTCTGCAGGAGATCTTCCAGACAGAGATGCTGATTGAATCTCTGAAGAAAGCCCTCAGAGATAAAGAGAGCCCTCTGAAAGTGGCTCAAACCAGGCTGGACGAGAGGACTCGCAGGCCCAACATGGAGCTCTGCAGGGACAACCCACACCACAAGTACTGTAGCTCTGTGAAGACAGCCACACTTTACTATTTGTCATTGTTTGTTTTTTTTTGGTTTTAATTAAATGTGAAAAATTGTGACAGAAAGGACATAAATGTTATGTTTTTCTTTACATACATTTGTTTTTTTAGCCTATCCCTGTCTAAAATATGGCTTAAACAACTAATTTTACATTGAGAAATGATTACACAGTCTGTAGTTCCACATGACATGCAGTTGCATGTTTCCTGAGGCTGAAATCTTGCCTTTACATCTTTATTTCTCTGGCAATTTCTTCAACAAGCTGCTTTTCTTTACTTTCTCTTGTTAAGACTCGTGAGTGAGGTGAGAGAGATCGAGGACACCATCTATAAGCTTCAGGAGAGGCTGATGGAGGCAGAAAACACCCTGCAGAACCTGGTGAAGACCAAAGTGGCCCTGGAGCATGACCTGTCCATCAAGGCCAACTCGCTCTTCCTGGAGCAGGAAAAGTGCATGAGCATGCGCAAGACCTTTCCCAGCATGCCGCGTCTGGTGGGCTACAACTAAACCAAGTCTTAAAATAGGAAGCATTGGTGGACCAAGATATTAAACTGTGACTGTTTTGATGGTTTTGGAGTGATTTTAGAGGGTGAATAAATCTGTTGTCTGTCCCTAATTGTCAAATATCAGGGTTTTTTGTCATTTCTTTCTGTTTTTCACACAAACATGAGTGACAGTAACATCAGTCGCTGTTTGATTAGGATTTAGGCACCAAAATTACTCGTTTAAGAAAAACTTAGGTAACAAAAAGGTAGATTACATACATGAAAATATGTTGGTGATAAAAGTCAAATACGTTACAAGAGGTAAACATACATAAGTACATAGTTTTATCATGTTCATTGTGTCTACACTTGAGATAAAAATATAGGGTAACACCAGCTGATAACAACACGTCACACAATTCCACCCGCGTGACCTTCTGAGGAAGACGGAAGTTTGTCCGTTGAAACATGTCAAGGTAAAGAAACATCATCAACCGATTTATGTGTCTGTGATAAAAGAAAAACCCTATATTTTTAACATAAGTAAGTACTTATAAGTATATAAGTTTAAACCAGTCAATTTGTTGACTTTGGTTTCCAAACATGCAAACTTGGTCTCCTGGGTGAAAGTCTTCCACACACCTCAACCTCCTCTGGGACAATTTTTGCTCCTTTTATGACATAATTTTGCTCTAAACAAACGACAAAACATCAATACTTGACAACCTGGGAACGAGCTCGGTCTGAGCTGAGATGTTCTGGTGATTTGGAGGGAAGCAGAGTGACTGTATAAGTGTAACCGCATAGGCACTGATGTCAAAACCTATTTAAAACAATGCATTATTAATATTGAGTATTGTTTGTGTAATGTGCAACAAAGCAAAAATAAAATGTCATGATGTTACTGAGGAATCAACTTCATTAATACACTGTTCAGTGTCTTTTATCTCCAACTGAGGACATTTAACATAGTACATTTTGTTCTTACTGTTAAATAATAAACTCCAGCTTAATGTTAACACTTAAATTTTAAAAGCTTTGTTAATCATTAAGAGTAATAACTGCAGATACAACACGTACACCCATTGTTGCCCTTCAGAAAAAGCAAAACCCAACAGTCAAAGATGGAGTTTTGCCATAAATCTTAACAATCAGTTACTCAACATGTGCTGTAAAAGCACTAACAGAAAAGACATGAATGAGATCTCTGTATTTCTAAACCGGGTATGTTGATTTTTATAGCAAATCTTTGTGCACAAAACACTGCAGTTACAAGCCGGGGTGTGACTTTTCATCCTTGCCAAAGTTCTGTGTTTCTTTTTCTTTCCACTTCTGTTTATCGCTAACAGGCCTCAGATCAGTGGAGCACAAACAGCGGTCCATGCGGTCCATGTGACAGTAATCACCAAACTAACAGCCTTGGATTAGCTTGCGACGCACTCTTAACAAAAGACAAAGACACACACGTCTCCGGAGGCTCTGTCAGATCTGTCAGCAGGCAGGAATGTCACCTTATGGGAGCGGTGACACGTTACAGGCTGTCAGATTAGTTCGCTGCACAGAAATATGGATTGTAAAAAGCCTTTTGTGTCTCTACCATCCTTCTTTAATTGACTGGCGTGGCTCATTACTCATCACCTCACCCACAGGAGGATCCGAGCAAACAAATTACAAGTTCTGCATAAAGCCCCCACACCTACATTATAGGACCAATGCCCGTTAGCGATCACTTCTCGTAAACTTCCTCTTTCACCCTTTTGTTTTCACCCTTTCACTCCCTGATGCCTTCACGCTTCAGTACAAAAACCAGTTTGGCGACGAAAGAGTTAACTTCAGCCAAATGCCACACATTTAAAAATGTGGAAAGCAGCAGTTTAATTTCCTCCTGTTTATCCGGAGTCCATTCAGAGCCTGAACCGACTCTGAGCGCACGTAAACACCGTCACACTCCTTGGCCCCGCCCTCCTGTTACAACACTTCCGGCTTGACCTTTGGCCTCGAAGAGGAATGCAAACCCTGCTCAAATCACAGATGCTGTCTGACACTGAAGCCACCACTCCTTTAATCATTAAATTGATTACCATCATCCTGTCGAGGCAGAGATCACATCAGAGCAAACACAGTTAATCCCATAATCTGATCATACCAACTTTAATTGTGTTCCCTTTTTTTAATTCTTTAATTCTTTTTCCTGCATTTAACTTGTGTTTCATATCTGTTACCTAATAGCACCGGAAGGAAGAGGATAAAAAAAACAAAATAGTGAATGAAAATAGGAGACAGATGCTAGCTGGACTAGCATGCTAATTAAAGAAAAGAGATGCAAGCGTGAATTTTAGCTGCAAGTGGCTGCAGCATTAAAGTAAGAGCTTGAAAGCTTCTCTTATGTAACATCAGAGAATTTTTTACTACACTAATTCCAGACAGGACGTTAGGGAGTGACCACAGAGATAAACCGCTCACTGTGTGTGTGTGTGTGTGTGTGTGTGTGTTTGAGCACTTGTACTTTGATTTAGGTGCAGTGTTTTACAGCCGTACAGTAAGTCACGGTCGCGGTGAGCGGAGGAGCTGTCTCTGCTGTGCAAACACCGTTGTGTTTGACTGAAAACTCTCCGGAGCGAAGTCAATGGCAGGAGGGTCACCTCTCTGCCACGGCGTCCACTACATGTAGTGTGTGTTTAATGTGTGTGTATTCACGGGGCCCGAGCACATTCCTGAGCCCGAGTATCGCAAAGAAAGGCCCCCCTGTTGTCTAGCGCACATCAAAAGACACCCCCCCCCCACTCTCATCACCTTGCAATTTAACACACTGACAGACAGCAAAGAGTCGATGGTTTTCGAACATCTTATCTTCCTCCTTTTTGCTTTCTGACTTCCACCTTTAAGGCTCAGGAATACGTAACGGAGCCAACGGAGACACTCACGGAGAGTCCGGTTAGCCGAGTGGAATGAAGCCCCCGTTTCTCCGTCTCTCATACTTCATCTGAGGTTGCGTGGCTCTCTTTCTGGACGGGACACAAATAGGCCTTTCTATGTGACCTCCTCCGCCGCCGCCCTTCCCCCCGCATACGGGGAATGTACTCTGGAATTCTCCCAGCAGTCCGAACATATTGGCGGTTTATTTTTAAACACCCGCTCTTGTTATAGACGCCCCATGTGTGTGTGTGTTTTTTTTTTTTGATGTTTTTAAAATACCATCATACATACCATCATAAAGAGCTGATTGCAAACCACTTGAGACTGGTGTCCATCACTCACAGAGGATTTTTCACTCCGTGCTGTAATTACAGACTTGGACTGACTGTGCATCATTAAAGATGAGAGGCGGTCGTCGTCATGAGGCACATTTGCTTTACTATGCTTACATATGACATTATATCTGCATACTGGCACTTCAGTCTTATAGTGGTTATTAATGTGCAAACGAATGTTATTCTGCTGGTTACTTAATTATATTATTGTTAATTAATCACTAATTTGGCCACTAGGGAGCAGACGTGCAAACCAGAGCCGCAGCTTTGACACTTAATAGAAACTAAGACGCTGCTTTATGAGTGTCGATCTCCGTAGAAGCCAGTCACAGTGGTGTTTGTACAGTTAACACTTAATGTGATGTCAGTAACTTACTCGTGTAAGTTAAATAAGTCAACGTTGACTCTTGGTTTCACACAGGACACAGGCTGGGGGTCTGCTGGGTAAATGTCCTGTGTTTGACCCCTTCATCCACCCTCGACCTCCTCCTTCTGTAAACTATATCACTAAACTTCCTCCTTCGCTTTTGTCACAATAACAACAGCCAGTAGAGGATCCCACCAAACAATGAACCTAAATATGAATCTGATTATGTTGATTACACAAACAACCAACAATACAATCTTGTTTTTGGGTCTTTGTGCCAATTTATTTGGATCATCTCTAACTTCAAATATCAAAAACTTCAAATACCTCAAATATTGCAGGAAGTGTTACAGTGTTCGCATATGTAAATATAAAAAGCAACCTTTCCACAATCACTTAAAGACTTAATTTGACAAAAAAGGGAGATAGATATTAAAAAAGTTAATCACATTCACTGTAAAAATATCCAAAACAACTGGAAAAGCTATCGTGACTTTTACTGGATAACCTAGTTTGATTTCCTAGTTTGATTTCCTCTATCTTAATGATACGGAACATTTCTTTCTTCATCTCCATTCATCTCAGACTGCCGGGGTTCAAAGTGAACTCTCAGCATTCATGGGAACTGACTCTTCCTGCAGCGTTTGGATCTGTGACAAAACTCTGAGTTTTTTTTTCTCCAGAGGCAGTCGGCCTGCTCCATCACTGAAGCTGTGAAGTTTTCGTCAATTACTGCAGGCTAGAACGAGAAGAGAAACCAGGCGGGGGGCCGTTTGAGCGACCGGCCTGGTGACTGTTACGAGGGAGAGAGAGGAAGCTGGAGACAGACTGATAAGACAGAATATGTTCTGTGTGGTTTTCCATGCCAACTGCCAACCTCACACACACACACACACACACACGGCGGCTGTGTGTCGTGTGTGTGACTGTCTGCTGATGGTTATTCACGAGGAACCTTTACTTCCCTAAACTTGTAGTCAATCAACATTATATTTCTGGAGTTTTTCTGCATCTAACTGTGCCTGAGTCAGTTTTTGGATACATACAGCACAGTGCAGAAATGATTGAAGTCATGTGGGTCGTTTTTTTGGGGATTGATCGGAATTCTGGAGCGAATCCATAACATGGATCTGTGAGTGTAATTCCTCCCATTCTCTGCAGAAAGAGGAGTGGCTGGATCACAGAGGGACAGAGCTGTCCACAAACACACACACACACACACAGTCCTGCAGCTTTTTTCTGCTGAATCATAGTGGCATGAGGAGGAAAGCAGAGAGTTACGCTCTGTAGTCGGACTTGAAGCCACGCTTATTGGATTTTCTTTAAATTTACAAATTAATTTCTTTATTTGAAACCAAGGGAACAGGCACGAGAAAGAAAGAAAGCAGTCTCATTATGACACAGCTGAATAAAAAAAGAGAAACAGTTCAAACTTGCTGTTTTTACATGTTTTTCCTGATGTCAGAGAGTGACATCAGGTTCGTGATCAAGCCACATCTTTCAGCATTTACAACCTGAATGACACAGCGTAACGTGTGAATCACGACCGTGTGATATCAGACGTGTCCGATGTCACGCTTCCTTCTGCACGGTCATGTTTTAATGCAAGAGTTTGCTTAAGTACTTCTTTTTTTAAAATGTGCAATGAAATTATGCGACATAATTTAATATGTTTCATGAGAATAAAGCGACAACACTCTCTCCCTTTTTCCACTGGCTACAGTTTATCATTATCTCGTCAGTTTGAGCTTTCATGTGAACCTGAACCTGATCACAGGCGGTCTGTTGTGTTCGCTTAACCCCTTTGTTGTCATCACTCTGTGTGTGCGTGTGTGTGAGTGTGTGTGTCGTCTGATTAAACCATGATGACAAGACAAGGGTTTTTTCTGAGTGGCTTGAAACTAATCGACACACAAACAAACAGACTGTGCTCAGCTCTCATCCGTCTCTCAGCCTGTCTGTCTCCTCCATTTGCTTGCTTTTCTCTGTGTTTCTAACAGCCTCGTCTCCATGTCGTCTCAGACTGTCTGTGCAGCTTTTTCCTGTCGCTTACATGTGATTGCATGCTTGTTTTTTGAGTATTACAATGATTATAAGTAGTAACTGCTTAAAAACTCTCATATATGTGCATGAAAGTCCTGCAAGTCATATCAGATTGTTAACATTAAGGTAGTCTGGGTGTCTTTTTGACAGTTGTATGTCACATGCATGAAGACAGGACTCATGATTGGTTCATCTCTGACTGACAGCCAATGGAAAAGACCTGTAACACAGTCAGGCCTCCTCTTTTTACCTGTAAGGAGCCTCAGCTGGACCCACCGCCTCAAAGTCTGGCTGGAAAAGATCAGCTATCTGATTGCCAGTATGAGCTGTTTGTTTAACGCAGTTAATGGATTTTAGTTTAAGCCAAGATGAGTGAAAACTTGATATAATGTAATCAAGAGAAAGAAAAGCCACTTATCAGCTGTTTGGACAAAACAAGAGAGGAATTTTAATTCCATCAGAGGACAAAGTCTCATCACGACATCGACCTTAACGCCTTTTTATTTCACTGATCTTATAGGAATTCTTTTGACTGAAAAAAAAAAAACATCACATGAGTGGGAATCACAAAGCGACTCATGATATGATGCAGGATACATTATCTGTGGTAACCATGGTAACAGGACACAGCCATTGTTTGATACGTCTCACACTGCAGGACAATCGTCTGCAAAACGTCACACTGTCTGTGCAACTGAAGAAGCATGAAACATGTTTTTGTTCACTGTTTCTTGTCTCAGTTTCAGAGGAATTGGACAAATAAAATGGAATAATTAAAAAAAAAATCTCAGCGTCCTCTAAGTGTCTCACTTGCACTTGTCTGTCCACATTTGCCATGTAAAATAATGTAATGTAATGATGTAAAATAGTCATAAACTGGCAGAAAAAGCAGGAAAATGAGGATAATAACATAGATTAGAGTCTTTGATAAGTCGAGTTTGCAGAGGAGTCAGTTCAGAGAGCCTCCATGTTTCAATAGAAATACTGATATTTGGCGCCGGAGTATCATTAACATATCGCAAGAGAGTGTAAGACGATATATACTCGTATTGATATTCTGTTCCATCTCTACTTAAGACAGCCGCATCTGTTTTAACACTCTTCACTGTGCAGGCATGTGGATGGAGTTACCGTAACTCAATCACATCGACTCTCCAGATCCATGCCCTCTGGACGACGTCTTATCTACGCTCTCTGGTATGCACACTCTCACTGTCTTCCGCGCTAACGTGAAGATAAGTCGAACCACTTTAACTGCGGAGATGAAATATTAGACGCCGTAAACCGACGCGTAACATTATTCGGTGTCCTCGGTCTGAAATGTTTGTTGTGTTGCTCCTTTCACACGGAGTTTGACTTCGACTCTGGCTTCACAAACACAGTAAACTTCACACTCCCATGTCCACTCAGCCCACTTATTGTCACTCTTTTTACAAACATTGACATATAAGGGACGGGGAAAGGGGGAACGCCTGTAGGGCTGCACCGAGTTCTCCTCTGTAAGTCACTGTGAACCTTCACTGTTGGCCCGTGCATAGCTCATATAATCAGAATTGAGGCATGATGACTCAGTAAACACCACTTATCCAAGATTAAAGACTCGACGTATATCAGCTGCAAACATGAGAACAATCAAAGAGCTACTTCTACGTAGCTGAGGGGTGAAGAATGCTCACATACTTTGAATGTGGAGAGGCCGGGCCGCTCTCGCTCAGAGCAGCACTTCACGGCTGTGATCCTGGTCTTGTAACCGTCTCTTCTCTCATGTGTGTGTTGACATGAGCGCAGCAGAAAGGCCTCCGTTTTAAACGCGAGTGTGAGACGACACACACAAGAGGCACGCGGGACGTTTGAGCTAAGCGGTGAGGAATAGAGAGTGGATGCTGACAGGGGTTATCTGAGGTCGGAGAGCTCCTCGGCTTCTTTACCAGCCTGCTAATGTGAAGGAAGCTGACCAATGAGGAAGCTGGTATTCTCTCTGCAGAAGGGGGAATCAATACTTGATGTTTTGCACAAAGCGAAGTGAATAAGTGATGATTTATGAGCATAATATGCCCGAAGTTATCAAGAAACCCACAAAAATCTGCACACTAAAGAGAGAATCAATCCAACAATCTTAAGCTGAATGATCATTGACAGCAGATTTTGACTAATCCTGAATCTCTAAACTCTGTGTAGATGGAAATTAAAAAGGGCGGTAGAGATAAGGAAGTCACTCTGAACTTTAAAATATTTATAGTTTTGGCCTCTCCATAAACTCCCTGTAGATATTTCTTGGAATTCCATTCATTTGCAACACCCATATTTATAAGAGTGAGGCGTGTGCGTTTACAACAGGGGCTTCAGCCCACGTTCAGGGTGGGACGCCTTCACACTCCCTCCTGGAAATGAGTCATGTCGAAAGCAGGAGAGCCCCAGATGCTATCTCTCACTGGTGGTGGTGCGCCGAGACCGGGCATACCCATCCACACTTTCACACACTCTCTCTCACACACACACACACTCAAACACACACACTGTGAGTCATGAGGCTGACTATAAGACAAGCAGAAGGGAAACGACCCACGCTACACCACATTACATCATTTGTGTTTCTAATTACCACGGCAACGGAACGCTGAGTTCCCAGGGAAATACGTCTTTTTTTTGAGAAAAGTCCAATATTTTTTATCTTACTCACCTACAGACACAAACAATATCAGTCATTATGAGTCTGAATGAGACAGGAATTTAGCTAAAACTATTAAAAAACTGAGTTAAAACATAATCAATTCACAACATTAGGGGTTTTACTCAAAAAAATATTGAGAAAATAAAATCTATTAACCTTTGTTGAACATTTTACTCAAATGTGACATTTTTTAATATGTTTATAACAAGTTTAGGAAGTTTATTGGTCATTATACAACATGTTGCTTAATGAAATTAAAGTATGGTTCCCTTCTCATTGATAAAGTGATTGTAGAAAAAAATAAAAATGAAATTATTAAAAATGGAGGAGTGCTGATGGTGCATGAAGTCGTCTCACAGCCTGAGGAAAGAAGCTGCTCTGTAGTCTGGTGGTGCGGCAGCGGATACTTCTGTATCTTTTGCCTATAACTATAACTATCAATAAGTTCCTTTAAAAAAATGCATGTGGGGATAAACTCCTGCTGAATAAACACACATGCAAATTCAAACCAGGCAAACACCATAAACAAAAAAAAAGTCCAAAGTACAGTGTTATCTCTAATAAGAGCAATACATAAGCAAGAAAGAAGAAGAAGAAAACAAAACCATCCAAAAAGCGGATGGGTTCAGATTTAGTTACCACGACATCCAAACAATGATCGGGTCACCACGCTCACTACAGTAAGTCAGTAACTAAGGCAACCGATGCGCTGTTACTCACTGAGCATCTATATTGGGAACTTTGGCTGAGGACCAGAGGGTCACTCCATGACGCAGCGCAGGGCGTTGTTCTTCCATAATGAGACCTTAAAAACAGGACGTCAGCCCTGGCATCCAGTCTGACTTACAGGACCGAGGGGACTACCGCTTGTTGGACTCTTTTGGGAAAACTTTGCGTTTTTTGCTACTTTGAGAGCCTGAGCCTCCTCTTTTTTTTTCTCTCCCCTCCCGGTGTGTGTGGAAATACAAGCTCCTCGCTACAAGTAAGTTGGACTTTACTCTGCTCTTAACTTCCGTCATTTCAGCTGCGCTCAGACGGATTAAAGAGGAAAACACGCTTTTTCACCGGGAAAAGCGCAAAGACTGAGAGGACCGAGGTGTCATCGCATAAATGTTCATAGGCTTATTTGGTGGCTGAGAGACTATTTTGTCCGATAAATAACCTGAAAATACTCGCAAGTATGTTTTTTCTGTCCTCTTTGAATTAATTTGCAAAACGATTTGAATATCCTGTAGAGATCAACAGTCTATATTCATTTTTTTCTATTTTAGAGATGAAAGCTTTAAAAGAAGCCGGATGTCAGAGAAGTTAAAGCGAATAAGTCTTTCACATTCGTTTTTGTTTGAGTAAATACAAACATTTCAATCCTGTCGCCAAACTTCTTTTTGTTAAATTTAAATCAAAGATTTAAAACATTTTTTTTTATTTTTTTATATCAACATTTTATTTCCCTTAAATGTGATTTATCATGATTAAAGTGCAAGCTCGCCATCTGACAGACAGCTCCAGATGAAGTTTAAAGACCGTGCGTTTTGAACGTGCTGCAGCGACACACCCATGCCCGACCAGTCTGACATCCACACACACACACACACGCAAACACACACACACACACACACACTGCACTCACACACTGACAGGGACTCTCTCCTCTTCTCATTACTGTCCAGATTGTCTGCAAAGATGCTGCTCCTGCTGCTGGGAATCATCTTCCTGCACGTCGCTGCTCTGGTTCTCCTGTTCGTGTCCACGATAGTCAGCGTGAGTGAAACTGATTTCTTTTTTGTTTTAATTTATTTGTCCAGATGACATTTCACGGATTTAACAACAATATAATTTAACTAAAGGATCACTGTTGAAGCTTGCAGGGATCTTATAGCTGCAGGAACAAAACTTTTGCATTATTGTCTCCATAATTTGAGATATCATTAAAATTAAATAGTTGTTTCTTCGGAATTTTGACCTCTGATCTGTTTGCTGCTGCTATTTTCACATATTACTGACCAAGCTGTATGTTACTGACACCAGGTATGGACGACAAGTGAAACTGGCACCTCAGACCTGTGGCTTAACTGCTCCACTGCCAATGGAGGACACTGTGACCCAGCATCAACTGGAGGTCAGACACCTGCCTTACATCTAACTAGTTACCTTTAAGTCAATTTTAACTTATCAACTTAACTTATTTACAATGTAATTATGATACAGTTGCTTTGTCTGCATGTTTTGATTATTTTTTCTGCTATAAAGTTGGGATATACTGTCAGGAATTTCTGTTCTGGTTTCCTCTGGATAAAATTTAAAGCTTTGAACCAAAAAGCTTCAGAACACTGAAACAAGTTCAAACCATCCTCATTTACATTAATGGAGGGGTTTGATATTTGGAAAATGACCAGCTGAAATCCTGAATTCACCATGTTGATGATGTGGGTGTGTCGTGGCTCCTCAGGGACTCTGGCGCCATCTAGGGCAGAGAATGTGTCGGTGCTGTTTTGAAGTGCTAGCTGATAGGCTGCAGCCGTATAAATAGTCGTGGTGTGATGTCCATATTCAGGGTCTCACGTTGGGAGCCCGTAGTGACAGGAGTTCAGGAGTTGTGGATGAGAAGGGTGGGGCTGCAGAGAGTATTTAAAGTTTTAGATGTGTGTGTGTGATGGGGGTGTTTGAAAGCAGGGAGACCTTGGACCACCTCGTGCAGAACATAGCACGCTGATGTTGGGTCACGCCCAGTGTCAGATCAGAGCGTCCAGTGTTAGTTTGCAGGGATCACTGGGACAAATTAAGGCAGCAGCTGCAGAGCTCTGAGATTTATTTTAGACTGTCAGCCGACTCCGAATGATCGAATGAGATAAGATCCTCCAGTAGATTTAGCTCATAAATTTCACACTATTACATACTACTTTGCTATTATTATTAAGGTCAGATTTAAAAAACACTTACTCTAAGGACACTTACATAACAAAATTTCCATTTTTTTCTTGGTAGTGAATGTTTTAGCAACAGGTTCTTGTAAGTTGCCGTATGTTTTGCTGCTCAGTGTGCCGTCACTGGTGGTGGTGCAGGAGGTGCTGGCTGCAGCCGGGTGATGTCATTTGTCTAGAATGAGCCGCTCAGCTCAGCCAGCGTGTGTTTTGTCAGGGCAGCAGCAGCAGCAGCAGGAGCGGCGGCGGCAGCAGCAACGCCTGCAAACTCTGCCAGGTAGTTTGATGGCGCAGCTGGTTTGTTTGACTTGCTTTCATTAGCTCACTGACGCACAGTGTTTATTTAAGAAGGCGCGCGTGTGTGCGTGTGTGTGTGTGTGTGTGTGTGTGTGTGTGTGTGCCCAGCTCTGTGCTTTGGCTCTGGGAGATGGAAGATAGTGGTTTGCTCTCACGTGTGTGGGGGGGCCAAGTCTGCGTTCAGTTGAGGCTTTTTGAAGCTTTTGCTGAGCAATGAAGTTCCCTCTCAGATGGATCATAATTCATGTTTATTGTTGTTATTTTTAGGGCATTTATGAAACTTCTGAGTTTCCCCTTTGTCGTTAAATTTGTTCCAGGGAAACTGAGTGCATTTCATTCGGATGACGGCTGACCGAGAGACGCTCACGTCCCAGTTATCACACGCAGAGCTTGAGTTTAACATCAGACCCTCGCAGCCAGGAACATTTTTTTCACATAATATACTCATGCTAAAATTAGCTTTTTAGAAAGAATGTCCCCCCCCCCACAGTCACACAATACATAAACATACTACAGCAGTTTTATTTTTGTTGTGCACCACTCTCCTGCACAGTTGGGGGGGGTTCAAGGCCTCAAAATAGAAGGCAGAAAGACAGTAAACATCTACAGTGAAAGGCTCGCACATTTGCAGCACTGTGATATCAAACTTGTGTAAATGTTTGAATATGAGTTTTGCTTATCAGTGATATTCTGAGCCATGAACCACGCCTCGTGCTAGGAAATGCCCCCGTGTCACTGTTTCTCATGACTGGACACTAAAGGAAGGAAGGAAGGACAAACAGATGTGTGTTTATCAGAAAGCAGTGATGTATTGTGGGTATTTATAGGGGGGACGCTCAACGGAACATTTCACCCATTTCTCACTGTGTTTATCGTACAGTGTCGTCTGAAAACAGGATCATTATAGTGGAATCTAATTATTGCTCTGGTGCGGTATTGTGCTGGATGCATTTTGTAGAGAGAGAGATTTGCAGGGTGTCATGTTTCCTCCCATATCTCACCGTCCAGCCAGCGATCATCAGGACATACTGTAATGCTGTTATTGTACGTAACCTGACTCCTGACTGGTCACTCTGAGCAATCATTCAAGAAACTGTTTGCCTTTTGAATCTGTGACCGAGATGTTTCAGTGTTTCTCCTGGAAAAACTGCAGTGATTCTGTGTAAAAGTCCCCAGACAGAATAAGCACCAGTGTAATGAAGTGTTTTAATTTTAGCCAACAGGGTTGAAATGTGGTTAGTCAGAGTCCTAACATCACAGAAAGTAAGCAGTCTCATTACCTAATCACGCTTTTTTTGTTGCATAAGAGCTAATAAATTATGCATTATGGATTTTTTTTTCCATGCTTTAAGTGCCCCCCATTAAAACCACAACACGCCTTTGATTTATATGATGCAAGAGAATCAATAAACCACAGATTCACGAGGAAGCTCGAGGAAAAACGTCATTTTTTTCTTGTCGCCAGTTTAGCATGATGAAATCTCACTTTATATAGACTCGTCTGGAAAATTTAATGATAACAGAGCTGTGGACTAAAGTCAGATGGCTGTTGGAACCAATCGAGCCTCCATTCAGGTTGCAGGAGAGAAACATTGAGAATTGACATCATATTACTGAGCTCCGGCTGGAAAAATGATACCTAAGATGATCATGTACGATAGCTGCACAGTGGTTGACAAAAATAAAAACTATGCAAGTTTGCAAGACATGCAGGTCCAAAGTAACAGAGAAAGGCACAACAATATCAACTTTGCTCAACTTTTTTGGATTTGCAAAGAATGAAAAACATTCGATTTTGGTATTTTATGTGGTGTGAAAGAGTCAAAACTCAAAGTTTAGGACCCAGGACATGTCAGTCTTGACTTTTAACTTGCTTATCTTGACTGGGGATTTGACTTGGTACTCAAGTGCAAGAACTTATCTGTGTCTTTTAAAAAAAAGGCCCTTCTTACATTAAGGTTGTCCAGTGCTGCTCTAACTGAGCCCTTCTTTACATAACCTTTGATTTTCACACTGAGCCCAACAGTTTTGACATAATGCTGCTACACTGTGGGGTTTTACACAGCAAGCTAGCACTGAGAACACTAAAAAAGGCATGAACGAAATATTTTACATATACTACAACAGCATCAGTGTCTAGTGTTAGGTATAACACAAACACTGGACAACAACAAAATTTACAATCTCTGTCATTTGTTAATCTTCTGCTTGGAGGGTTTGGAGCCTCCAGACCTTTCAGCCTCCACAGTTTGCAGGTTTTTTATTGTATGTCCTCCTTTTCTGAATCAACAGCTCATTTCTGCTGTTTCTGATGTTGTCCAAACATCACACTCCTGATACAAAGTTTTGTCTTGGTTTTTTTATAGCGACACTGACTCTTCGCTGTCCCTTTTTCCCTTCCCATCTCAGAGGCAGAACAACATTAAACCCACGATTCTGCCTGCACAACATTTTTCAGATCACAGAGGTGCAATAATGAAGCAATGTTCCCACCTTGAACAGGATGTGTAACAGGGCCAAATGACCTGCTCTCATCTCAAACTGGTATTAGGACATTTATGGCTGCCAATGCACAAACAGACCAAGCCCATCCTTCTTGGTCAAACATCTTGTGACTTTTAGCTGCAGTCACAGCTCAAAGGAAGAGTTGGTTAGATACAGAAAATACAGAAAAAGGACAGAGTGTGTTTTAAAGAAACTTGAGATACCAGGCAGCAAGGATAACTCTCAAACATAACAGAAATAAGACCCTGCTTATTAATCCCGGGATTCCTGGAATGGTTTTTTGAATGAAGCACAAACACGAACAGTCGAACACACTCAGATAGATAGAAGGTCTCCCCTGTCGATACAGGTTTCTAATGGGTTAATGGCTCCAAGCAGCCGGCTGACCTTGGAGAGCAGGCAGTGATCAATGTTGTACATCTAGTCATAGGTCCTTCTGTAGGGGGGGTTTACAGAGCTTTTAGGAACAAGACACCAAGGTTTCATTGTTATGGATCCATTACACATTCCCAGAAGTGGCCAGGAGCCGGCTCATTACCTTCCGGTTTGAGAGGATGCTTAAGTTCAGCAGAGACAGAAGCCAGTCAAAAGCACACTCTGGCTTTTTTTTTGTTTGTTTGTCTCCACTTACCATCCCCTCATCATGCGCTCATTAAGCCAATGATATATATCTGTGAATGATGCTTTAGATGATAATGATCGCTGGGAGTCAGTTATTGACAACACTCTTCTCTGTCTTCTTCCTCTTCCCCCCCTGCAGAGTGGATTCAGGCGGTCCAGGCTGTCATGATCCTCTCCATTATCTTCAGCTGCCTGTCTCTCTTCCTGTTCTTCTGCCAGCTCTTCACTTTGCAGAAAGGTGGACGTTTCTTCCTCACTGGAACCTTCCAGATACTTGCCAGTAAGTATAGCACCTCGCACAAATCCATCCACAAAATAACTGTTATCAGATAGACATTAGACAGTGTATGTTTGTTAGGATATATGTTAGATATAGGTAGTTCTTTTATTCATCAATTGACCATACTATCTATTCAATGTTGAAATGGTACAAGAGGAAGACATCCCAGATTCCAATAGCTTTATCTGTGAAGATTATCAGTTTGCCAGGTCAAACAACGCCCCAAATTTGAGCAACCTCTGTTGAAGTTGTCTCAGACTCAGGTCAGTCCAGAACAGCTATGAGCACCAAAGAACCAGGGGTATTAGTGACCTACATAACATCTTGACAGAGGTTAAAACCTGGGATCTAGCTAGTTAGAGCTGAAGAAGCCTCTTGGATGAAAAGGTGTTTACAACCAGGTCCAGTTGCCCAGATTTAACCTTCTTTGGTTGCTTTGTTTTGTTTGACTGGCAAAATATAAGACAGAAAAGGGTAGAAAAGGCTTCTATTTCAGAAAGACGTAATTGTCATTTTGTTGGAGAAACAATCACTTGGACCTTTTTTTTGCTTTACTCTAATTAAACACAATCAAACCGATAGCAGACGCTCACACTGCGTCTTCTGTGGCAGAGATTTAAATTAAGAGAGTCTGAGCCAGTTGCTAATGATTTAACGTCCCACTTGTCCATTGTGCTCCCCGCCGTTTGGCCGGAGAGCAGCTCCACTGCCAGTCCATTGTGTTGTCTCTTGGCAGCCCTTTCCACCATCCCAGTCCTGCTCTCTGCACTATGCCAGCCCCATTGCCTGGCACCCAGGTGCCCACTCAGCCAAAACAGGAATGATGACGCTGGGCAAACTGCCAGCTGAGCAAGTTGAAATGTCAGGAAGGCTGGGGTGGGGGGGTGAGGGGGGGTCCGACAAACAGATCATGCCATGTCGGACCATGGAGGTGGGCAAAGCAGGAAAGGGGGTTGCGAAAGCTGGACTGGAGTTCAATCAGCATGAAACGCTGTGCTTGTGATGTAACGTGGAGGGATCTCCTTCTGGGAAACACTGACCTGCTTACCTCCTCTGCCAGACAGAGAGCACAACACTGCAGAGACACATGATCCCATATTCCAGCGCTCACTTTTTTTCCTCCCCCCTCCCCCGTAGGTTTGTTCGTGATGAGCGGAGCCATCATCTATACGGTGATGAGTACGGAGTGGGTGCCGGATACAAACTCCTTCGGGTACTCCTACATCCTGGCGTGGGTCGCCTTCCCGTTGGCGCTCATCAGCGGACTCATCTACGTCATCTTGAGGAAGCGAGAATGAGCCATCACTCCATCCCAGAGTTCCCAGTAACCCCCCCTTTGTCCAGTAGCGTCATCAGTTTTCCCTTTTAATTTAAAGTTCTGATGCCTGAGTACCAATGGCCGATGGAGCCACCAGGCCAATGCACCCAGATTACAGCGATGGGGGGGTAATACCAAAAAAACAACATGCAAACCAACACAAACAAAACCAATATTGTCTCAGTTAAAAGATGTATATAGTATCTATGGTTTAAAACCTATTTATAACACTTTTTACATATGTGTACATAGTTTTTGTGTTGCTCTGTCAATGGATACTCGTATGAGCTTCGTTTTAGCTGATTAAGTGCCTTGTGTTTGTTTGTAATGATGGAATAATTAGATGCTATTTTGTTGTGTTTTTTTGTTGCCCTTTTTTGTTGTTTTGATAATTGTCAAATAATTGTTAAAAAAAATGAGAAAAAAAGTTTCTTAAAGTATATTAACCAAAGTGCATGTATAGAAATAGAAGGTTTAGAAGAAGATTTTTTTGTTTTTTTTTTCATTTTGATGGGCTTGCTTTACAAAAAAGAGTGGTAACATCCGTGGACGTAGCATAGCCATAAAACATAGATTTGGTCCTTTTTTTTTTCTATTTGTGAATTTGCAAGTTTCAGTGTTTTTATTTTTTCGGTATTTTTTTTTCTATTTCTTATTTTCAACAAAAGATGGTGCTATGTTTTTATCATTCCTATTAATGATAGCAATCATTTGCGACAGAGTTCTTTGTTATTGTTTAGAGTCAAACACAGCTTGCCATGAAATTAAAGTGAGAATCAGACAGAGGCACATTTGTACATACGGTGCCCGACTGCTTCTTTAGGGAACACAGCCTATTTCACATTGCAGTTTCTGATTTCTTTTTTCTTCATCAGCTACTGTAAAAAGAAGTGATAGTTGGGTTTGGGGTGGTGATGATGATGATGATGAAGGCAAAAGTCACTTGGGATTGTCAGTATTATTCTGCGATTTTGTGAAGAGTTGGATCATAGTGAAATAACTTTATATAAGCTTTATTTTAGCTCTCTGATGTTCGTGTTCACCTCATGTGTGTGGCTGTTCAAGTCTCAAAAAGCCAAAATTGCCTATTTAATAGAATACCATACGAAATATCACCACGGGGGCATTAAAGCCTAAGAAAAAGGACTATACACTTAACATTACTAGAAACAAAAGCCAACAAAAGATGAAGCCATATGAGAAAATACAAGATGATTAAAACATATTTAGCATTAACTCTATATGTGAGAAGAAGGACAGAGAGGTTTGCAGCGATGATACAAAAAATGTCCATTTCACATACTTGAAGTTTGACATGCTGCAGTCTCTACCCACTGACGTCTAGATGTTTTTCTCTTCTACTGTGTAAAACACTGATTCTATGTTGTGAATAACAGATTATGATGACAAACTAGCCAAAAAAAACACTCACTTACTCAATAAAACTACTCTCATATTATCTAATACTGTGTATTCCACTGTTCGGAAGAACCGGTTTCACACTAACACTTGATGCACGTGGAGCTAAAAAAATTTTTACCTTATGCAGGATTTGAAGTAATTTTTTAGCCTGTCATGCTGTCTGCCTGTAAACTCTGAAACATGCATCTCTGTGCTACGAAAAGCGTGATGTGGAAAAACTGACGGTCAATGAGGAAAAGACATTAAGTTGATGGCAAATTCTGAACCGTTTGTTACGATGAATCCGTAGCGACTGACAGCAGCTGCGTATCTTTATGCTAAGAGATGGATCGAAGATGTGAAGATGCTGAATTGCAGCGTGCAGCACGTAAACTTCCGCGTACAGTCCACCTCTACAGCATGCGATCACACACCAGTAGATCGAAATAAGCTGTACTGTGCATGTGTGTTTGCAAATTCTGTGTGTGACTTGTGTTACACACACACACATATACACACTGGGGCAAAGGCACGGCGGTTTGCACCAGACGCTAGTTATTCAAAGCACGCAGCTAATGTTTCAGTGTCAACAGTGTCTCTCCTAGCATCAGAAAAATGAGAGGACTTGGACGTGTCTTGAACACTGTGAGTGTCTGTCCTCTCCTTGACATCTCCTGTGAGATCCTGCAGCCTTCCAAAAAAAAAAAAAAAAAAACAGAGCTATGTTGTGGTGGATTAAAGTACTTAATTCAGAGCTTACACTAGCTAGTCTGCTGTGTTTTTGGGGTTCAGTTAGAAGAGATTTGCCTCTAATGACAACTGCCCGACTATTTTGTGTAAAACGACAAAGTTCAAATGTCTACGCCATGTTTACACCTAAACTTCCAAATGCTCTTGACATTACTAAAGCTGCTTTGAGTTTAATCATTAAAGGATGTTTCTTACCACCATGATGGAGCTTTTTTTTTCTGTCTTTCAACACCACTACATACACGTACAACATAGTTAGTCCATTTTTGGAGTTGCTAACCGTGCTTATTTAAATCATAAAAGTCTTATCAGTCACAATCAGTGCTTACAGATTTTTGCCAACGGTTTGTGATGATATCCATTCCCCTTTTTAAAGACAACAGTCGGTCCAAAAGCAGCACCTCTGCAGCGAGCCGATGAAAGGTATCTTAATCTGCAGCGATGAAAGAGTACTCTCAGAAGGAGGATTCTTGTTGCAGGCCTGAGAGGTCACAGCCTCCTACTGCCTCCCCCTCTGACATACTAGCACAGGGTGAAATGAGGACACTGCATCCTGGCAGAGTTCGTGTGAGCGTTTGTGTGTCTGCAAATGAAGCTTTGAGTGTTTGAGAAAATCTGTCTCTGCATGCATATTTTCCTCCTGATGTCACAATTTGCCATATTTCTATGAATATAAATATGATTCCAGGCATTAGATTTTTATGTACTTAAAGGTTAGACAGCCAGTTGATTGTGTCCTGTGCAATGTCACCATCTAGTGGATGTATATTGTAACAGCAACAAAATGTATATGTCAAACTAGATTAGCAAACACTGCTCCCATGTGGCATAATGTGAGCACTACAGTTAAAACTACAATCTACCATGTGATTATGGAGGGAGGGGGAGAGACTCAGTGTCTCCTGGGTTTAGAAGATCATTTTTTTCCTTATTAAATGTGTTAGACCTCATTAATTCTATATCTGATCATTAAGCGTTGTCTAAAACTCAGCTTGTTTGCGTGGGTGGAAACCATCTCCCATTAGCATGCGTGCATATGATAGAGAGAGGTGATTTCTCTTACTTGACTACTTTCTATTACCCTTCAGTCAACCTAATGAAGGCTCCACCTCCGGAGCCATAATGAAGGCTTTTATGGCACAACACATCATTAGGGGGAAAGGTCGGTAGACTGGATGACTGTCCTCAATTTGATAAATTATCTGATAAATCCAGACAAAACCTGATGAGATCACTATGTTACAAAATGAAATATACGAGAAGAAGGAAAAATACTAAGGTATATATATATGATTCAAACTGTGCAAAAACATCTTGGTTTTTTTAACCTGAATCTGTAGTTTCATTTTAGTGAGCCAAGTGATTTTACAAATGCTCTGCTTGGCCTGCAAACAGTTGAAAACATTAAAACCTTGAACATCAAATGTAGCTTAGAAAAAGTTGTTGCCCACTGGAGGTCAAGTGAAGCACCAAAGGTCAGCTTAGATCAAGTGGTGGCAATGATCGATGACAAATTGAAGCAAAAACCAAATTTAGTGTTTTCTGTGGTGTCACCTTGTGGGTTGACTCAGTGCCAAAATGCTTTCTGATATAAACTTTAGTCATAACAGGAAGGATAGCCACTATTATTTAATTAGATGATTCAATGATGGTGATGGAGAGCAATACCTCCCATAGGTGTTTATCTGAGTTAAGATCTAAAAGGACTCCTATCATTTTCACATACATTAAAACCACTACCCACAATGCCCTGCATGAAAGTATCTACATTTTATATTTTTCTCCACTCATTTATTCAGAATCTTTAATCTTTAATCTTTAATTTGACACCCTTCTGATTCACTTCCAAAAATCTTGGTAAAACTATGAGTGCAATATAGTGCATGATATTCATTTTTATTTTTGATGTATTTAAAACTTACACTTTACATAAGTAAAATAAATATATGAAAAAGTTTTTAAACTGAGCAAATCTATACAAATCAACACACATGCACAAATATAATAAGTGCAAATGTGTGGAAGCAAAGCAGACAGACACCGATCGTAATTATCTGGACCAACATCAGTCTGGAAAAAAACTCTCCCTGTCACATTAACTACAACGTCAATGACAGAGCCGTTTGATTCGACCTGCATGCAGATCTTTGCAGCTCAATTCACGCCGTAAACTCCTGCCTTTGCACTCTTTTCTCAAACACTATCTATTGGTTCCTGTGTAAAAATAGCAAAAAGAAAAAAAAAAAGCAAGAAATCAGTGCGTTGCATCCGTCAAGTGCTGACTGATACGCATTATTACCTTAGTGCTTAATAGGTGTCTGGGGGCTCCACACATCATTGCTTTGCCATCATGGGGTCAAAGACAAGCTTTTAAAACAATCACTTTTCCCATTAATGCCTCAAAAAACTCCTCCTTCTTGTCCTATCCCGTCCCATCCAATGTCACCATCACCTCCTGCAAACCCCCCCTCATTTTTCCTTACCTCGGACCCACTGGGAGATAATATTTTCTAATTTCTGGAACACAATGAGGGGGATGCAAACAGAAGGTCCACCTTAATCTATCACAGCTCCTTCATGGGTGCAGGGGGGTGCAGGGTGACAGGCACAAAATCGCAGAGCCGGTGGGGAGGAGGGCAACAGAAGCAATTAAAGCTCATGAAATGCAAATGGTGCTTTATGCAAGGGGCCGAGGTTTGGGGAGGAGGGCTCGGTCTCTCCTGGTCTCGCTGCCATCTGCTTTCCATCACCACCGGTGGAAGAACCTCTGGGTCTTAGTAATTTGTAGCTTTAATAATTTTCTCCCTCAGCTGGAGAAGAGAGAAGGAGATGTGGCTGAAGGGGGCCGAGGACGTGCAGCTGGCTGAGATTAGATTTAGATTAGCTTGGTCAGATCACACGGAGATACGACCTCTTACACTTTAGCACGGGCATAAACACACTTGCATGTTCACACGCAAGCATGCATACATATGCATCACATGTGCGAGCGTACAGACACACACACACACACACAAACACACACACACACACACAAACACACACACACACACACGTTCACTGTTGCATTCCGACCCTGCACAATACTCGCCTATGCCCCATCAAAGTTGACCCTGATCCAAGGTGTGCCTCTGGCCCAGTGGGTCCATAAATCCCTGAGGATGTCTGGAGGTTAGTTAGGAACATGATCCCCGGCCACCGAGGGCCCAGTCGTAACCCCAAAAGCAGATTCAGGACCTGACTTTCCCCAGAGCGTTGTTTGAAGGGGTCAGAATGGACACAGTGGACTTTTTCTTTTTTTTTTAAATTTCTCTTTTTCCCCTGGTGACACTGCCATTCATTTGTCATGTAGAGCAGACGGATCTACTGACGCAACACCTCCTAATACCCGCCATACCGACTCATTTCCAAGGTCAAAATTTAGGGCCAAGGTCATCACCACACATACGTGACCCCTGACCCCGTGAACGTCCATCACGCACAGGGAATAAAGCAGAGATTGGCAGCTGATGCAGTCGAGGACTAAATTAACTTCAGCTTCTGTCATACATCAAGTTTACTTCCACCAACATGCACTGACACTGAAGCCCTAATCACTTTATCTGCGATGAAAGAGCGGAGAAGACGAGGCAGCGCTCGAGACCAGGCACGGTCAGATGGATTGTGGTGGCTTTGTGGTGGATTTTAAAGCAGTGGGGTGGAAATGTGCCTCGTAGTCGACTTGAATGACAGTGAATACAGCTTTTAGCAGCTGGAGAACATCACCGAACACATTATAGCCAACAAAACAGCTTATTCTCTGCCTCATGAAACCAGAGTTACGTTTGTAACACTTAAACTGACGGAAAAGTCGAGCCACACAAGTTTGAATCAGGAGGATTTCTTTAAAGATCAATGATTTTTTAAGCTGAAAAGCCATTTGAGAGCCAAGTCAAACCAGTACGGATCATATATGCTGTAGCATTTATGACATGAAGTCATGCATGACGGCCACATGTCACACACGACAGTCAAAGCATGTGCCTGCACCGGACTTTCACTTCAATGCGAGAGGCATGACAGGAATCTCTCAGCTCTATATGGAGCAACTAACACAGGCAAAGTGCTGTTGTGAGTAAAGCATTTATTATCCACAAAATGCACAAACACAAAGGACAGAATGAACAGTGAGAGAGTTTGAAGCCTGGCTGTTAGCAAAGACAACTGCTTTGACTCTCTGCAGACAGACAGACAGACAGACAGACAGTCAGTCAGTCCTCAGGAGGCCCAGTAAAGCTTCATACTGGTCAGATGGACGGCAGTAAAAGCTCTCTGAATGGTGCGGATGAAGCCCCATAAATTCCCCGGGCAATAACGGGGCCTCATGAGAATGAAATACTCTGCAGCCAAGTTTTTTTTTTTCGAGCCGTGTTGCATTTTAAACCTTGACAGCCTCATTCATCGGAGGCTACGCAGTCACTTTTTTATGATCTCTCCATTCCACTCTAACATATTGCACCCACTAAAAAAAAAAAAGCACACACACAAACAAGACACTTACAAGAGTTTGTACTTATATTTATGTGCACACACACACACACACACACATGCAGCAAATGTGACTGCATCACTGGACCTGACGCCTGAGTGCAGAAACTTCTCAGCCTCATCACTGAGGGCAACGGGCTCTAAATCAGCCGCATGGAGCAGGAGCAGACAGCTATATGAGGCGGAGATAAAACCGCTGGGACAGTTCGGGGTTGACAAAGAATTAGAAGATCAAGTTCATCTCAGTGAGCATCTCTTCTGCATGGACCGGCACGACGGCACACACACTTCTACCTCTGCCAAGCAAATGCATGTTGCCTTTAAAAACCAATAAGCTCAGAGACGCTACTGATGGTGCGTAGACGCATTTTAAAAGTATTGCAGCGGCTTTTCTTGACTCTTCAGCTGTCTTTTCTGTAGTTAATAACATATCTGAATGCAGGTGGTGCTGCTCTGCTGCTGACATGCACATGCAAAGAGAGATTATTTTAGGTCATAATATCACAGCAGATCCACTGCTCCCTCTATAGTCTGAAAACACACATATTATCGGGGAAAAGGTGTAGCCTGCCGAGAATGCCGACTCAAAGAGATACACAAGCTTTTGTCCTTTGCACATAACATTCAGCTGCTTAATAGGCACTGATCACATGACCTTGAACTTACATTTAACAGTTTCACAAAATCATGCATTTTATGAATCGTTTTAAAATGTTTATGTTCATGCTATCATGTAGGTATATAATGTTTTTGATATATTTTTTAATTATTAATGCCCTTTGTGCAATTTATTCATTCTTCATTCATTCATTTGTTCATTCAGTATAATATGTATCAAATTTAAATGTATGCATAACACTTTGCATGCTGTTTCTGATGCCAAGTGCCGAGCGGGAGCTCTGCTGCCACTATCTGGACAGTGTGTGTGAGAGCATCAAATGTCTTTTCCTTCGCGGTGACAAATCTGTGTCAGCAGTGCAAACAAAGCTCGTCCTAGAACTCTTAAAGGACGCTCTGAGATGAATGGCTGAATGATTTATTTACCGCTCTGAGAGACACATACACAGCTCCTAATTATGATATCACTCTTCTTTGGAATAAATGAGCTAAACCGAAAAAAAAAAAAGGCTCTAAAAGAAAAAAAAAAAGTCCTTAGAAACATAGTGATTTGGACCTGAATGCTAATGAAACTGTGATTAGTAAACCTAATTAGTCAGCTACTTTCCCAGCTTCTGCATTTCCCAAAATCACCATTCACGCACATGGAATAAAGACAGGGTGATTAGTGGAACAAAGATGAATGCTGTAATCTTTTCTCAATGGAGTGTCTGCCGTGGCCCATCAGGAGATAGCAGGCCCGGGTTGACAGCGAGGAGACCGTTGGGCTGCTAAGTGCCCATGTAGCTTGGAAAGCTGTGGAATCCCTGGACAAAGAAGCAGAGCTGAAGGAAGATAAGACAGGACACGGTGGCATGAATATCCACCACAAAGGCCGTGCATGCATTATACATGCATGGCAACAGAACAAAGAGGAAACATACAGTGTACTGTACATCCATACAGTACACAAGCCACAAGCTTCAAACCCCATCACATTAAAATGCAAATTAATGAGGTTCAATCCAATATATTATTTCTGCTCCTTCCACCAAGCTCCTTTTATGATTTTCATGTAACCTCCATCAATACAGCTCTGGGTTGCCTGCTGCAGCAGAGACACTTTTCACAGTTCAAAGTGAACTTTTCTCCACATGCAATGAGAACAATTCAGAAAGTGTTAAAAACTGAAGAGAGCAATGAGCTAATGCTAATTATCTACAGGCTATGCACCATCTCAATCAGTAAATAAATAAATAATGAGTAATTCTAATGTTGGTGTTATCCCATTTTCTATAATTTTTTAGACAATTATAAAAAAATAGGGCATCAAACAGTTACTTTCATAATAAATTCATCAGTTTTTAATAATTGCTCATTTGTTAAGTTATTAGAACCTTTAAAAAGTCATTCAGTCAGTTTGTCTGGAAACCATTAGGTGGTGGATGATGAAAAAAAGGTTCACATGCAAAAATCCATGTTATAAGATTCAACTCTGATGCTGGCGGCCTCGTCAGATTATATTTAATCGATGTCAACCTGTTTTAAAACAGACCAGGGCTGAACACAGCCTCAAAGAGTGACTGAGGCCATTTTAACAACATCACACAATCAAAATGATTAAGATTTAGAGTTGCTCTGACCAGGACTTTGACTTCAGGCCCTACAAAGACCAAGAGGACCAGAGATCACCAGCAGGAACCTATCACATCTGATTCAATGAATAAGGATTTAAAATAACTAAACCAGAGCTGGTTATTTTGGAGGAAAGACGAATCAGGATGGTTTGAATCCGTTTCATTTTCTTTTGTTTGTTTCTATTTTAAATAAAATGTGTTTTACAGTGAGTTAACATGAAAATTAACCTCTAAACAACCCATGCTGGGGCTAGCTTGTTAGCATGCTAACTTGAATAGATAGCTCTGCAAAAACAATATATTGATGTCTTTCAAATGATGCCAGAACTGTTCTTTCTTCTCATTCTGTTTCAGCCCCGTGACCACATCCTGATAGAGTCTTCACATTAAAGTTTAATCACTGTAACATCATATGAGTGAGTTATATGGAGAGGTAAAAGACACATGCACAACGCTGTGTAAATGCACATGTCCAAGTTTTAGAGATATATCTGTTTCACAAGTTTGATTGTTCTTAAAATAAGCTGCAGTGGATCATTTATCACAGAGACATGTTGATGGGAAACAGTCTGAAATACGTCTGCACTTATATTTGTGGGCAAAGTCTGAGCGGCTCTGCACAGGACTCTGGGCTTGAGCAGCAGCCCCCCCGTTGGCCTGACCCTCAGAGCCTGCATGAAATCCCTCACCCTTCCCTAGAAACACTGTTGCACTTGCAGTTGAGCGCTGTAAATCACACACACACACACACACACACACACACACATGGACACACACTCAAATGTCTGGATAATGTTCACGCCACCACTCACAGAGGCGTTGCCGTAGCCCCATGCAGCATTGGGAATTTTGAGGACAACCCCCCTCACACACACACATGCACACACACACACACAAAACCACACACATCACTCAGTCCCTTTATGCTTTCTTGCTTTCTCCTTCTATTTCTCCCCCTAACAATCAAAGGCCATATGGTAAACATATTCCTACGGTTCATTGGCTTTTATGGCCGTTGTTTAAAGAATGGGCCGTGGTTTGGTTGGAGGTGGGGTGGGGGGGGTTCCGGAGGGCCAGTTTGAAGGGCAAAATAATATAGTCTGCACTCAGTCTATTAGAGAGCCTTTATTTCTATTAGCCCAGTCACTGAGCTCTCTGGGACCATTGAAACAACTCTGGTTAATTAGGAAAGAAAAACACAAGCACATAATGTGTTTTAAAGCAGAATAGATCACACACACTGCTGCTGATTTCTCCTGCACCTCTGCACTCGCTCCCTCAGCATCAATACTTTCATGCATCATTTGATAAATCATGCTTCACCGGGAGGTTTAGCAGTCACATGACATAAACAGGCCAAACAAAAAAAAAAAAAAGTGATAATATCCTGCTTTGAGTGTCTTCATCATACGTGAAAGTGACTTTGAGCTCCTCCGCGGTGCTTTCACAGAGGTAATTTACTTTACCTCAAAAGTTAATGGTCCACAGTATTTAGCAAGAGTGCACAAACCAGAAAAAGGGGCCACCGAAGCTAAAACACACTGGAGGTGTTAACATGAGGACATTTGCAGCAGTGTTTTCCTTCAGTGGCAGCGAGCAATAATTCAGCAACATTTAGAAACCTTAACTTGCTGCTCAGTGTTCTCCGCTGATCCACAGCAGAACCTCCGCTGACAACCTTCAGACCGAACGTGTCGGCTTTCTCAAGAACGAGCTGCCACAACATTAGAGGCGAACGAAAAACGCAATAATTGGGAACTCAATCTTCAAGGCATTTCATGGCTGTTTGGCCGCTGTACGAGGTGGAGTTTAGAGTTTAGCCTCTTTCCTTTCTTTACTCGGTGGCTTTTTAAAGCATGCTGTAAGTCACTTGGACAGCATCCTGCACCCTGCAGTTGACCTGCATCTGGACAGCATCTGGGGTCACAGATGTCACCCCGACAAGTGCTAAACCATCTGGAAACTTCCTCCTTCACTTTGAGGGGTCACTGTGAGGAGGGGAGGGGGGGTTGAAGTGGTTGGCCACAATGGACTTAAAAAAAAAAAAAGAGTGTAAGAACAGTGCTAACAGTTATTGGCTGAGAAAAGGTGTGTTTTAACTGTTGATAATTATCATACAGCATATTCAGCACTGTGGGCAATTAAATACTTCCAAACTAAGCTCTTATTGCAAAGCACTTGAAAAATGAGAGGCCCTCTGTCGAGAAATCCTCCACTGTTATGGTCTATTAAGCACTTCTGGAAAATGGAAATGATTAGGAGTTAGTAGTTACTGTTCCCTCTGGGTGAATCTTTTTAAAAACATCCTCCTCTTCCTCCTATTTTGTCTGCTTCACAGCTGACGTGGACGTGATGAAAGGACCCTTCTGTATTCAGATGTGCAAACAGCTTCTGATGAAGGTCGAGGAGTCAAGAGAAACATTCAGCACCAAATAGAAAACAATCGTCTCACAAAGAGTGATACCGTCTTAGCTGGCGAGTGAAGTGTCTGACGTAAAAGGAAGAGAAAGGGGAATAACATCACACAGAGTGAAGATGGAGAGCGGCGAAGAGGAAGCTCAGTGCTCAACACTACTTGAAACACTTGCAGAAGTTCTCCGTGGAGCCCTGAGGTGGGGTCAGCGCTCAGGATGAAGGATCCTGTGACAGGACGTAAACACGGACCTGTGAAAACACACCGGAACGTTTAAGACTCAGAGGATGGATTTTAGGATAAAAGGATAAAAGGGAATGTTACCTGAGGGGGGGTGGATCAAGCGATAACAGGGACTGATTTGTGATCAAGTGATTGGTAACAGATCACAGGATCGTTAGTCTCATGTTCGAGCAGCAGGACGCTACAGGATGTTGAATCGAGAGCTAATTGCATCACTGGAGCTGCAGATTCTGAAGGCTATTGTTGCGTGGCTGCAGCTTCTTCCAGGCTTGTAATTAAAAAAAAATCATTAGCATCCATACAGACGAAAAGACGGCATCAGACAACACAAACTATCTCATTTCTCAAAGTCAGGGAGGAAAATTACACAGAGAAATGAAAAATTAGAACAGATAAGAAGAGCGTTTGAAAAATATGAGACATTCAGGTCTTGGAGTTTAATTTATGTCAGTGACATTGTCTGAAACAGGAGCATCACTCTTAATTCTGGTCTACATAGACTTCATAAACACAGAGTTTATGGTCACAAAACAGGGATTTTTAAAGCACAGGACATAAAAAATAAGGAAGTGATGAGAGAATCTTCATAGTATACAACTTCTATTGATAAACCTCCTATACGATCAAAGATAATCATCATTGGCAGAATCAGGAACTGTTGATGCTGCTTATGTTCTTCACTTGTGCAAAATCAATACGAGCTCTTCGTTCCTTCTCTGTTGAGCTAATGGAAAATGCAACGGGACCCTGGGAAGTGCTTCTCATTAACAGAAACTAGCTTTTAATGATGTCCCGTCTCATTTAGGCTGATGAAAAGAATTGATCCTTCTGCCGCTCATTGACTTGCATACTGTTTGACCTTTGAACCCCTCTCAGCTACGGCGGTTAAACTGTAAGCCTGCCAGAGCACTTTTACACGAGGTCGGACACTCTGCATCTGTCACCGCGTGAGCCCACACATGGAGACAGTGAAGGTGGAAAATGATTCGGAGAGAAACAAGCATGATGATGTTAATGAGAAGTTTAGGAGAGGGGGGAGGGGGGAGGTCAGGCGTGGGGCTAACGGCTGATGACGATGGTGAGAGTGATGGTGGTGCTGATGTTGCACTCTTTACCCCCTTTTTTTTTTTCTTCCTACCCTGGGGCACTGTCTCCCAGCTGATCCCACGGGCCCCGTCCATGCACCCGCAGACACCTTCCCATCATCCTCCCCTGTGACTCATCATAGCCTGCAGGCGGAGGTGACAAATGACTGACAGAGCGAGCACCTTGTTGTCCGTGTTCAGGGACCCCTTAAAGGTGCTCCGTGGTCATTATAGAAGACCAGGGGCACTGCAGAGTGAAGCCCCACATGACCTCGCCATCGTGCCCTCAGCTCACCTCTTTATATGCTAATGACTCTATGAGGCTGTCTGATGTGCTAATTTGTAACAGCTTGGCCAATCAGTGGGGAGCTCTTTTGTTGCCATGGTGCCACTCAGCAGGAGCACCCCGGTACCAGGATGAGCTGGGAAGGCGGCAGGTGGACAGCAGGGCTGTTCGGTTCCTGTCCTGTCACCTCCTCACCACCTCCTTCATCTGGCTGCGAGCACCAGCTGTGTCCAACTTCCACGGGCCGAGACCCCTAAGATGACCACCACCGAGGGGTCAATTCACCTCGTTTAGAGCCACAGTCTTTCCCATTAAGTGTAAAAACACCATTGTCTGGTGTCAAATAAGGACAAATTTGTAAATTTCACAAAACAGCACAGCACCACATGCCAGGAATAACTTATTCTCTGGCTACTCATTTAAAAACTGCAAAAAAAAACCCTAATTTATGCATCAAATACATTCATTAAACTTTTCTATACGAGTCCTTTACAGTTGCTTGAAAGGAAACTTTTTTGAAACTATGCAGGAATCATTTTAATGTTTTAATTCCTTAATTAATTTTGGACACTTTAATTAGTCAAACTCAGAAGCTGCACACTATTTTCCTAAATAAGGGTAAGCACACTCTGAATGCATGCATATGAGGTTTACTATATGCTTGTGATTACCAGAAAATGGTATAATTTGGGGATAAGAGCTTTGGAAATTAATTAAAATGTTAAAATATGACATACTGGATGATGGCTCAAGTTATTGTTAATAAAGGACACAATGAACTGTACAAACTATCCCTCTTTATAAAAAAAGGGCAGTATGTTTTTCCTGAAAGTGTCATCAGTGAAATTCAAGTCAATTTTTGATTAGAAATAAAGCTTTATCTCTTTTTGTAGCTTAAATGACACATTCTAACATACATATACATGTGTACATATTTAAATTTCAACATACTTTGAGTGAATTTAAAGCTTTTGTGAGACATTTTAGCCTATGCTACATTTTATTCGTTCAGCTTTTAATAGTGTGGTGATATCTCCTGCTTTTCAATAGAGCTGCACACACTCACAGCTGTACTCAAGTGAAGAGAAACCACAAGTCAGATGCTAATTACAGTTTATTTCTTTAAAGAAATCCAGCAAATCACTTGAGGACATTTGGATGCTAATGTGAGAAAGCAGAATAAAAGAGGTTATCCCTCAACTCTGAAAGGCTGCAAGTGCCCTAATCCACCACAATCACCTCGAAATGAACCAACTTTCTGCAGGAAGACAGTGGCTCAACAATGAGCCTCAGCTTCCTTTCAAACTACCATCAAATCACTCATTTTGTCATTAATGAGATGTTGTAAAAACACATTGTCTTTTCCCCAGTGGGAGTGAGGGGCAGGATGGGTGAGGGGGAGGGACATTCACAGGAAACTTTCACTGTAAAAGAAGTCTCCTCATGACAGATTTCCTCCTCTTCTGCCCCCCTTTTAGATCTGCACTTGCCCTGCTACCTCAGCCTGGGCTCCAATTAGGCCATGCAGCTCACTGGGAAGGGAAATAATTGGGCTGTTTGCTCATTAAAGGATGAGACACTGGAGACACTGGACCTGCTGATGACTCCAGTGAAGTTTTTTTGGGGCTCTTTTCAGTAAAGACAGAATGGGAGTTCAGGCGGAGAGACAATAGCATTAAGGATCCTCTCTCACTGAGGCCTTTAGCCCCCGTCCTCACTAAAATGCCAGTAAAAAAGAGCATAATGGCAGATTGATTAGGCCTAATGGGCTAATTCTTTAACTTACATCATTTGCTTACAGTTTTTTTTACTTCTTTCCCCCTGTCATCTGAGCTCCTTGAGCAGAGAGGGAAAGTGCTTTCATAGCAGTAAATCAGTCGCTGTGAGTCACATTAGCCACTAAAGGCCTCACTTCGCTCAGCAGCAGCTCACAATATACTTTTGTTTCTTAAAATATTGGCACTTCATCAGCAATTACTCCTGAAAGTCAGTGTTACTCTTTAATTGCCGTTCAAGTCAAATGACCTACATTCATTTAAATGTAAATACTTGCAGTTCGGTCGACGGGTGATGGATTGTGAATGCTTGTCATCTCTACCTCGACCCAAAGACTGATCACCATTAAGGGGCCTTTTGCAGAGGTTCTTATGCTAACTGAATGGGGTTTAAAGCCCCATCAGTCTTTGCTGTGGCTTGTAAAAAAATAGTCTGTCAAAACAGTGAAAACTTGGCACGGCCAGAAAAACGGCGCAAACACTTTGCACTTATCAGAAATGAAAAGGCAGAGCTGTGGACGTCATGGAATGTCAGAGCGCCGTCGCCGTTTGATTGTGGCAGGAAAAAGTGAATCACGATCGTTAACTGGAAATAAAACTTTGGCAAGTGGGTGCGTGTCGTACAAAGGGGCATTTATTTCCACATTTTTTTTTGTGGCATGTTTGGTTTTTTTAGCACCAGATGAGAAGATAGCAGCTCGAAATGTCATTTGTTGATGAGAATACGACGTGTTAGCCAAAAGTTCTTCAACTATTCACAGTCATCTTTAACCTTAAGGTCTAAAAACCCCCACTACCCCCTTGTCACTCATGATGTATATTTGCCAAATTAGGGCCCAATTAGAAGTAATGGGCCTTGCAGTGTAAAATTTATTACCATGCGGATTTGATTAAGCACGGCGAAGGCTGCAGACTGATTGTTATTTCTGAGGGAACGCTCCGATACCATTAAGTGTTTTAAAGCATTGCAGATACGTTTAAGGTCTGGCTTCATCGAAAAAGATGTGGAAAATTGCTAGTTACAATGGATCTAAAAGAAAAAAAAGGAACAGAGAGAGATTCTCTCATGCAAAGAAAATAGTATTTTTTTGAATCTTGGCAAAGCGCCTCAGAACAAATCTTATTCATCATCACCTCGAAACAGCTTTATGTTTATGCATACTTTGTGCAAGGAAACCAACTCTGTGCAAGGAGATCGTCATGGTGCAAAGCTAACGAGCAAGTTTGCTGAAATTTGTTAACCCCATGTGTTGTGTTGACTCATACCGGAGGCGGACCGAGCAGCGCCATCGACCATCGGAGTTCAGCCGTGTTTGCCGTCCACAGTGCACAGGTTAAAGATTGATGTCTGCCCTAATCCCCATCTCCTCCCACACGCACACTCACTTTTTCTCCCTTTTGTTCCTGCGACCCAAAGCAGAATCAAAGAGTGCATTGAACAGACCTGGAGTGCCAGCACACCCCATTGCACATGAAAAACTGATTCGGGCTCCTTTCGTGCTTTGAGAGGTAAGACCCCGAACTTTGAGGTCCTCATTGTCTCAGTGCACTTTGACACAAGGCAACAATGGAAGCCCTATCTCCAGCCATAATGCAAGCTCAGGAGAAGGGGCAGAGAACCATTCATCCCGTCATTAACCCTTCTGCTTGGCTCTGGAAACCAGAGAATGGGATAGTTCCACCGTAACACCCTGCCCCATGCACCTCGCACACCACCCTCCCCAACAGACCAACTACCCTCCAGCGGTACAGCCCCCTTTTGTCCCATTGTGCCATGAGTGATGGATTCTGCCGGATGGGAAGAAAATAAGGGCCGCAGAGAGTTGCAGAGGCTTGATTGGCATCTTTGGATACACAAACTGTCAAGAGTAGAAGGCAGGAGTAAGTCTGGTACACCGAAATGGGCCGTTCCTAACGGAGAGAGGGCAGGGGGGGGCACGGTGTTGACACATAATCATAATGATAAAGAAAGAAGTCCCTGTAGAGAAACCTTGTGTGCAGCTCGGCCTTTTCTCTGGTGGGTTAACTTGATCTCCTGTGAATGCTGATGGAGGTTCGTGCAGATATTTTGAGGAGGGGGGGGGTTGGTGGTTGCAGAGAAGGCTGACAGTGTTTTACAGAGGCCTCCTTTGAAGCTCAGGGGGCATTATAAATGCTAAATACCAAGCCGGACCCAGATGATCACCATAGCCTGCGGCAATCAATAAGTGAATGGAGACCAGGTGGTGATGGCGCCATTGAGAAAGAAAGGAGGAGGACCCGAATTTTACCAAGTGGGACAGGAGTGAATACACAATGAAGGGTTAATACAGGGAGATCATAAAAGTGATTGGACTCTCTTGCACACATCAGCGGCGAAGCTTTGATTAAGCACAAGGCGAGATGGAGGCGGATCAATAGATGTGTGTAAGACCTCAAAGCCTGGAGGGTGAACATGAGAACACAGAGACAAAACCAGCACAGACTAATGTTACTGATTATCTCCTTTAAGATCAGGGTCTCTGCAAACATTTTTAAGCTCTTTTTTGCTAATTTTCAAAAAAAACATTGTTCACATATTACATTTGTGTTTTTGGAAGTAATTATAGATTCCCCTTATCAAATCTAGAACCTTTTGTGTTCATATAAAATCTATTTCAGTCCAGTTTTTAACAATTTTAAGGGAGTTAAACTTAGCACAAAGTCTACAGATAAAAATCTATGGATTTTTTGAGCTAAAACTTTAAATATATTGTCTTTCAACTGTTTTCAGTCGTGTATATTTTCAGAGGAATAAGCAAATTATTACATTCTACTATATATATGTTTTACGCAGCATCCTAATTCATTTAGAATAAGGGTTTTATGAGAGATTTGTATGTTGCAGACCTGAAACCGGATCCAAACTAAAACAAATTTATGCCCCATGTGACATTTTTTTTTGCTCTAAAACAGTCAGAATCCACCTGCGTGCAATATGTTTGTCCTGCGTGAATTATTGCCATTTTAACACAGAAAAATATTCCACCTGTTTTTTTTTTTTTTGAGCGGGTTCGTGTATTAATGACTCCACTCTGCACACCATGCGATGCCAGCTGCTCGGCCATGTCTAATGTGATCCAGGTACGGGTTGAGCCTTCGCTTAACTCTAATCCTCACACACTTATGCAACTGTAATGCAAACATCATGTAGGAGCTTGCAGAGCTGCTTAATGTGATTGCGAAAAAAAAAAAAAAAAAAAAAAGGAGAGGGAGGCAAACATTAAAAGATAAGCTTCGCCCGTAAACCGTTTTCACATTAATGCGGATCAGGTGGAATCCCTTTTCTTCTCAGTCGAGAAGAAGCTGCATCTCATGAAAAGAGGAGTGCAGGAGGATTTAACCTCCATGCTGATTGAGGACAATATGAAAACAATGAACCCAAGTGGTTCTTATTTACTGTTTTGGTTTAATGGATTTTTAAGTGTGCCAGTGTACTTAAAGGCAGCACTGCCATATGTCGGGGTGCCTTGCTCCAGTTAATGAAATGATAAATCACCAGTATGGAGCAGCTGCTGTATGCTATGGCTGAAACTAGTCATATGGGTTGATTTAAAGAAAAAAAAAAAACTTACATGGGCAGAATTTAAGGCAGAGATTTGATCCCAGAAGAAGAGAGGCGAAACATTTGAACATGAAGAGACCGACACTATTTATTTATAACAGCTTCTTTACATTAAAACATCTAAATTCAAGTCACTTAATCATCTCTTTTTAAGTTTTCATGAAGCAATCTGCAAATGTTAATTGTGTAAACGAACGCTTGTGCAGCGAGTTTCATGAATCCAGTTATAATTGAGCACATTCTCATATTTCATTTGCAGTATTTCCTCATATGGATTTTCCCCCCTTTGGATTACATGGTTTTTAATGAACTCGACATCGGTGGGAATAATCAAAGCCATTTTCATCAGCTAAATGTTAATAAATGTTAATCATATATCGCTGCCCTCGTTGTAATTACTACCACGCTGCTAAATCTCTGCATCCGTTAATGTAATTAAATATAATTTTATTCTGAAAAATACCAGGATTTTCTCAGTTGAGGTTAGAAATGTTGTGATAACAAAAAAAGAATGATTATATTGTAATAACATGCTAATAAGGAGTCAAATAATCTTCTGTGTTGTTCTAATTCCTAATTATTGGCCACTGTGGCTTTGATCCTCACACCCCTTTGTGACGCTGGAAACTGAAGAATTAGAAAGATATCTTGAAGAATTGTCACTAAAACAGCATTTATATTCAATATTCCTCAATAAAACATCATGTATTTGTCCTTCAAGGTCTAATAAATTTCTTATGTCTAAGAAAAAAATGCAGAACTTTTTATGACTTTGGAAACTTTATGTTTTCAGGTTGTCTGTCCATCACATGAATGCAATACGTTTGTTGGTTTGGGTATTTGTGCTAAATATAAGTAAAGATACTGGTCCAAATATAGTAACGTCACTCATGAATTTATGCATAATCTCTTTCCTGCTTTCAGCTGTTATCTGTCAAAATGAGAAACCAGTTTGAACAACAAAACAATATCAAAAAGTCTGTGCAAACATACATATCAACCACTTTAATGCTTAGTTTAATAATAAAACTATTGGTTTCTTTGATTTTTTTTTGTATTATTTGGGAAAATATATAAATAATTAAAGTTACGGGTTTGGCTTTAATCCAAACCCTTGAATTATCCTGATTAATAGCCGTGTTTCCTCCTGACATTGTGATCATTTTACAGTTGTTAAAATGACTCATCTGTCAGTTTTACTGTTGCCAACATTGAGTTTTACTCTCAGAGCTTCTGTTCTCCCCGAGGGCCTGCGAGCAAGAACGCAATTCATCTAGTATTACATACAGGTTGAGTAATTAATACAAAAATTTTTGATGCTGCGGTGAAACGTGTCTTTAGTTCCTTCCACAGAATGACACCGCACATCCCAAAGGGAACGTAAAGTCATGCGGCTTTATGAAATTCACATCATTTGTCCTTTTATTAACCTGGTCTGAGGATGGCTTCACTTTGAACCTCGGAGCTGTGGGTGCTGATTAGCCAAAGCTCCCCCAGTGAGAGTGTAATTACAACCCTCTCAGATTTCTAACCTCTTGTGTGTGAGTTATGGACCGGAATTTAAATAATCCATCATTTAGCTACCTGGAGACCTGGAGAGGACCGAGCTTTGTGCTCATTTGATATCAGAGAGTCACTTCATGTCAGCGCAGAAAAAGGAGACGAGGACCGATTGTGAGAGTTCTACTTATCCTCAAACCCAATGCTGGAGTTTTCTTAGAAGAGGGTGTTAGTGGCATTTTCAAGGATTTATCTTATTTGCATTTCCAAACTACTCATGCTGCAGGAAAGGAAACATACATACAGAGCTGTGCATCTCACAGGAGATCAGAAGAGACATGCTTTTTGTGAAAGTCATTCTTTTCCTGTGAAGATAAGTCCCTGTGCTCTCCCACAAGACCTTGCAGACTTTTTAGGACCCTCAGTTTTTTTTGTTTTTTTCAAAGACAGACTAAGAGCAAGCGATCACATGTCAGATGACAGAAAGCAAAGACTAAACAAAGAGACAACTTGAAAGCTGAAAATCGTCGTGACTCCTTCTTCTTCAAAGAGACCAGACACTGTCTTCTTTCTGCACCTCGATTGTCCTGAATCTAAACCAAACTTCAAACAATGTTCTCCAAAAAAAAAAAAAAGTCTGCATTTAAATATAGCTGTCTTATGTTTGTAAAGCAACCTTGTGTGTATTTTTTCCTTGTTATTTTGTATATATTTATCTGTTAACAGGGCAAACAGGCACTTGATCTGTGGCTTTTTTTGTCTTTTAAAGAAAATCCTGCAAAAGTGCAAACCCCTAATAATATTTGATTCATAAATTTGTGTAAATCTCAGAGATCTATAGTATATTAATTTAAATTTCACCTGTCTAATTATTGCTGGACTCATACAGAACGAATAAACTAACAATAATCATAATATTGAAGAGAAACAAAACCTCAGATGCATTTGTAGGCAGGTTCGAATGACTGTTTTTCCTTTTGTTTTCTCTGAGGTTTTGTCACCGAGGGTTCATTCACACTCCATCCATTTATCCATCCGCCTGCCTGTCCGTCCCTCCATCCATCTAGCCACTGAGCCATGAGAGTCTTCTTCATTATCTGTTGAATGTTTTCTTCATTTGCCTGCTCAGCTCGGCCTTGTTTGAAGGGATTTGAGGGGCGAGATTGCTAATCCCAACTTTGAACATGAATCAGCGTCCAGGGGGAAGGCCTCCTGGATTCTCAGCCTCTTTCTTATGATAATGGTCCAATCAGTATGGCCGGAATGATGAAAATGCCAGCCAGCTTATCTCAGTGGGACAGCTTGGCGGTGGGGAGGAAAGCCTGTCAGAAAGACAACAAGAACCTGTTTTGAAATAAGGAGGGTGGCAGCTCTTATTTCTGCTGGCTAGTTACGTATAGCACTGTCTATCTGTGTGTGTGTGTGTGTGTTTGTGGATGTGTGTTTGTGTGTTTGTGGATGTGTGCATGTGCTGCAGGATGAGCTAATCGTTTAAAAAAAGACATGCTCTGGTATGGTTGTGTATGCTGGTATTTGCATTGGCGTGAATGCATGCTGGAGGAACGGGAGTGCACGCTGTGTTTGTGTGTGTGCACGCATGCACGTTTATGGATATGGTGGCGTTTATGTTTGAATATGTCCTTTGCGTCGGCTGATGTTGTTCGGGACATGTGCGTTTCCGCCTCGCACAACACCGGGCATCACGCTCACATTTCTGACATTGATAACTGCTGACCAGGAGATAACCTTCTCCACTGGAGGACTGAGCAAACTCAAGCTCATGCACACATCAGCTTCACAAACATGCACTTGATTACAACTTAAGACATCAATCTGTTAAACTTTCAGTGTCGTATATTATATTTTGGATATTTTCTAAAGTGTAGAAGCAATTATATGGTATGAGTGAACTTTCATTGTGTGAGTGTGTGTGTCATTGCCCATGCAGATCTTATGGATATGACAACAGGTGCCTTTATTGGTCGTCACCAGGCAGTTTTTCACGGTCCAGTCACACTGCAGATACGTTCATCTATGAAAGGTATTATGGTATTTGGCATGAGTGAAATGTGTTAACTATCGGTCAGGTGGACGTTGTTGCCAGCTGGGGAGGAGAAGAGGATGGGACTGGATGGGAATTGGCTGTGCGTCCATCACAGTACATGAGAGCTCGAGTTACAGTAAAGGCATTATGCCAGATTATGGGGCTAAGCAAGGGGGCACTGTCTGTCTCTCTGCCAATACATGGAGAACACTCGGGCTGGTCTGGACGCACAGCTGTTCCTGGCTGCTCTGCACCAGACACTCAGGCGTCCACTAAAACTGCATGCAATGGATTTTTGTATTTTTGCGTCTGTGTTAATATTTGTCTTGCTGGAGTGCCTGTTTGGGTTGTCCATGTGCACTCCTGTCCGATAAAGAATATCTGCGCATATGCAAGCAAATATTTGTGCACGAACGGGGGGTTGATGAGGGATAGTTTTCTAAGAAGTGGCTGCTAGAGCCAGTTAACTTATCCCTAAGTCTCCCCAGGACTGCAGCTATGTAATGAGAGGCCATTATCAGTGGAGTGCACTGCACTGGAGATAAGAGAGGCCCAGCCTGCAGGCCGGCAGCGCTGTTCACTGTCACTACCCAGGAATAGCCTTATGACGCTTGTATCTCCAAATTAAATTCTCTTCCCCTTTCCTCTCTCTCACTACCCATTACCTCAAATGTTCCTGGCTAGGCTTTTTACTTCTCTCCCCTTCCTGTTTATCTCTTTTTCCCTGTCGAGGCTTTTTGTCCAAACTGCTGCTTTTTTTTCTCCCCTTAATACCTCAGGATTGGCAGGGCCCAGGTGGGATTGTGCTTGTCAGTGGTGGCGGGAGGGAGTGGATAACAAGCAAGCAGAGGAGCACGGTGATTATGAGCCCACCCTGCCTCAAAAAAAAAAAAAAAAAATAGAAAGAAAAAAAAAGCTCACTCCATCAGCGGATAGGAATGGCATGTGCAGTGTGCCAGCCGAGCTCCATCCCATGAGCTCATTTTCTATAAGTGTGAGCGCGGTGCATGATGGACACCGTATCCGTAGAAGAGCGCATGTGTTGTGTTTGTGACCTTTGAGCCTGCTCGAGTTATATTATGTGTGAAATTTTACTGTGACATCATGTACATAATCATTAGCACAAGGTTGCAACTGAACACGGATGTGAAACACAAAATGCAGATTGTTCCAGTGACTCTTTTTCAAGTGTGCAGAGCTCGAATCAGAGTAATTTCATGAAGCTCCACTAAGTCTGGTCTCAAACCACAAAATGCAATAAATGACACTAAGAGCACTAATAGTCCTCTTTCTTAGCCGATCTATCTTAGCCCGCTTTGGAGTCTTCTCCTCAGCATCTTCTCTGAAATTTTCTCTGAAATTTAAATCCCTCTCCATTTAGAGGCTGAGAGAGGAGAAGATCCGCCGCTGTCGACTTTCATTCGCCCTGTTAGACACCATTTGCATAGTCTGACTTCCACGCTCTCAACCAATAACAGCAGTTATGCAGAAGCTGATTCAATGGAGAAACTTTGCTAAGTGGATATGAAGGAGTAAAGCTGTCGGCGTTTGTGTATGTGTATGTGTGTGTGTGTGTGTGTGTGTGTGTGTGCAAGGAGCTGAAGTCCTTTTCCTCCTGTGCTTCCTTATCAGCTCTGCTCACAAAGCCGGGCCTTAACACTCTGAACTGGAGGGAGGACACATGCAGTTATAGGAACATGTGCAGAGGAACGAGTGTGTGTGTGTGTGTGTGTGTGTGTGTGTGTGTGTGTGTGTGTGTGTGTGTGTGTGTGTGTGGGGCACTGACACACGTACAGTATGTGGAAACTATAAACAAGCACACACACACATTCTGACAAAGGGCTGGATTCACAGTTGGTGACTGAAGTTGGCACTTGAGTTCAGAAGTTAAGTCAAAAGATTGGTGGGGGGAAAGTAATTCGTTTCCAGACTTACAGCCGTTTGGGTTTTTTAACTCCGTTTGTGGGCAGCACATTCAGATTATTGAAATTAGCTGTCAGGCTTCATCTGTGAAGCTGTCAGGTTTTTCTTGTGTTGAGCTTTCTGGGAAGGAGGTTTTCCGACGCTCAAAGCTCAGACGGGCATGTGTGGATGCTGTTCATGGAATTACAAACTTCTGAGTAAAATTAAAGTTTTAAAGCAACAAATTAAGCACTAAAATCAAAGATGATGAAAAGCTTAATTAAAACATTTAAATGAGCAACTAATTCAATCATATAAAAATGCACGTCCGAGATTAGTGGTTTGAAGCACTTTTTCATTTTTAGATGATCTTGAAAAGGAAGTTTGATGCTAAAACACATTTGCTTCAAATCAAACTTGACTATTTAAATTGAAAATAATGAAGGAGATAACTGGAAAGCTACAGAATAATATAAAAAAGTAAAAAAAAAAAAGGATTTGCCTTTTAATATTGTTGGGAAAAGTGTCCAGAACTAGAAAAAATCTAATGTATTTGTGTTTTTACATGATTCCTTGCCCATTGATTTGAATGTAAAGAAATAGCAGCTATAGCAAGTTAGGGAAAATGGATACAGAGTGCTTATTGTGTAAGAATAAAAACACTCAAGTTACAAAACTACATAAAAAGCATTTTAAAACACACTTCTAGAATATAATGGACCTAAAGCCATGTGAGCCTCATGTGAAGCAGCTTAAAACTCAAATCTGGATGTAAAGAAGAAGTAATGACGGAGGACAATATCCCTCATTTATGGTGAGATCCATTGTGATTCTGCTCCATGTTGGTTAACATCTGGCTAATGAAGGTGCACAAGACCCACATGATGAACCCGTCTGTTGGCCTTCATCTGGCTCAACACCGTGGTGAACGGGAACTGCTGTCTCACTCCTGCCTGATTAGACTGTACACAAATTAAAAGCAGCGGCTGACAAATCATCAGAGCTGCCTTGGTGAATTATAAAAAGCAGGTGCCCCTTTGGCATGGCGGTCCACATTTCGTGCGTGTGTGTGTAAGTGTGTGTATGTGCACGCAGTAGTTAAAGAAAGAGGTCTTACAGTGTTAATCTGTCACACTCTGCCATGCCTGTCGATGTTAAACCAAACGTTCATCAATCACATGCGTCTGCTGAGCATCCACACATCCAAACACACACACACACATGGTGGTTTACCTTACTGTGCCAGCGCATCTGCCCACAAAAGACACTCCAGCCACCCGCCGCCATCGCCCCCTTCCTCTGGCATATGTTGCACTGGACACACACACACACACACACACACACACACACTGACGCAGCAGCTAGAGAATGGCCTTGCAAGCACCGGTACGTCTGCAGTCATCCAAAACCCTGACCCCACCGGCCCTCCAACTGTGGGACACCTGGAGCCCCGAGCTCACGAGTCCGGAGAAGGGAGGCCACGTTAAAGCCCCGAAACACGCTTAACCCTCCTCCAAACTCCACCCAAAACATGCAATAGTGACATTGTGACGGCCTGTGTTTTGGGAATACAAGAGCTCATCAATCATCGATTAGCTCACATTTTTTTAGCCGTCGTGTCGAACAGAAACATTCGAACACTTTGCTCCGCTGCACCTCTAAGCTTCCTTTTCTTCTGCTCCCATTAAGGGTCGATTCTCCGTGGTGCCGCCCAGTTTCACCACGCCACAGATGCACAGCTTGCAGGAAGAAAAAAAACCCACTTCCTTAGCTTTAAGAGTTGCTTTAAGAGCAGGTGTGAAAACAGGCTCATGGCGAGGAGGAGGGATGAGGAAAAGAGGAGGAGGAGGAGGAAGGAAGGAGGAAGAAGTGAGGTAGGCTTTGCTCCAGTTAAGGCTGTGAGGTTTTAGTCTGTGGCTCCTTCATGTGGCAGAAACCCATTAATCACTGCTGCTCACTGACAGGACCTCTGCGACACACACACTTACACCCACACACACTTACACACACATACAAACATGCGTGAGCGCTCTCACGTCCGTGTCTCCGCCCCTGATACCACATACACACAGAGGAGCACGGCCTATTTTTCCCAAAACATGCCTCATGATCATGTTCCCCCACGCACACACACTCACCCCCCCCCTCAAATCAAACCATCAAGTCATCCATCTTACACGTCCATCTATCCATCCCTCGTTCTCACCGTCTCTCCGCTTTGATAAGCTCTGGAAACTGATCACAAGTCTTCAAAATCTGCTTTTCTTTCATTCTCAGCTTGGTAAGCAGTTTAAAGAGAACACAATCTCATCACACCAAAGAAAATAAACCGAGGGTGAAACGCTACGTAAACTGAAATGACGTCAAAACAAAACAGAAATTAGATACAATAAACCAGATTTCTCAGTGAATACGCCGTTTCACGGAGCACAATTACTCACAGAGAAGCTTAAAATAAACCTGATAATAAACCTGACTGGCTGAAATGACTTTCTGACAGACGGCGGAAAACAGTTTTATTGGTAATACATCACATGTTGCTGGTTTTTTGCCTGAGCACGGATCCCATTTCTGACTTTGCATGCAACATTTCTGTATTCTGTATATGATTCGGAGCTCCAAGTACACGTATAATTTAAGGAATGCACTTTTGTTCAAACTAGATTGTTTATAAAAGTAAAAACTGGCAGATAATGAACAAAAAAACTCTTCTATTTTTCTCTTTAAAACCTTTTCACTTTACGCTAATGTGACATTAACTAAACAGGGCTGGAATTTAATATCTGTCAGTCTGTGGTTTTGTGTGTCTAGACAGTATGATAGGAATATTTTTCTGTCACTCTCATAATTCTCCTTTTATTTAAAAATCCTGCACTGGTATAGTGTAATATTTTTTAGTTAACGAGGCCTGTGTGTCACTTTTACAAAGGCACTATTTATCCAGTGACAGAGAGTCAGTGTGTTATCACAATAAAAGAAAAAGTCTGAGTCAACTTTATAAAAGAATGTAATAACCAAGGCCGCCACTAGGGGCTATCTACTCCACAGGTTTTTCCACTTGAAAGCAGAAACTCGCCCCAAAGCTTCAGTCAGCGAGCACTTCTCATGACAAAAGATTAAAGGCTGAATATATTACAGACTGTGTTTTATTCCAGCAGTGTGCATTTCACTAATGGACCCATCAGAGTTTTGACTGAAAGAAAAAGGAGAAACAAAAAAAAAACCCAAAGAAAGTCTGAATTTAAAGCAGTGGGACCACAGTTTTCTACATTAATCCAGCATGTGTGACTGTGCAGCTTTTTCTTAGAAAAAAGAAAGAAATGTGTGTTTTTTGCCTGCACAAAGAGACAGTGATTACTCTGCAAAATGAACAAATTATACCCTTTAAGTTTTCTGCACACTGCAGTCCAGTTCAAGCAAAATAAAATATGTAGTGTGTGTGTGTTTTAAGCCTCTGGGAAACAGAGTTTGTGGAGCGGTTGGTAAAGCATCAACATGGTGTGAGACATGCTTCAGCTGTAGCCGTGAATGTAAACAATGGTGGTTTTTCTGCGCATGAGAAACAGATGAGAAAGATGCAAAGTTGAAAAGAAGATGTGTAGCTTTTTGTTTGTCACACTGTCACTAAGGACCGTTGAGTGCATGAAGGATGAATGCATGGATGGAGAGAGAGAAGAACGGATACGCAGATGCAAAAGCAAAGAGAAGCTTCAAGAGAAATTTGGATGGAGATGATAAAAATCGAGTAGATTACAGCAGACAGTTGAAACACATGTGGGCCAAAGAACGGTTCAGATAAAAAGATATGAAAGGAGAGCAGCATAAAAGTGTGCCTGCGAAAATAAACATGCTGAAGGAAAGAGATGGTTCAATGTCAAAAAGAAGAGAGAAATAAAAAGTTAGACCATGAAAAATGTAAAAAGTACTGAGAAGGACAGAGAGGAAAAATTCAGCATCTTCTAGGTAATATTTTTCTCCTGCTTTTCACCTTTATGTGGCAGAAATTATAGGATTAAATGAGGTAAGTCTTTCCTGATTCTTCCTGCCATCTGCCCCTTCAAAGAGATTTTCCCTGGTTCGAGGAGTAATTACAGGAGGAGAGGAACTAGAAAATGCCTGGAAGGGATGTCAGTGCTAATTGTTTCCTATTTAGCCAAATCAAATAAGTTACATCTTAAAGGCTTGTTAAAATATGACTCGCCTGTCAGACTCAATACGAGAAGGATTTGATTAAACCCTTACAAAAAAGCCTTGGGGGGTCACTGCACCCCCGGTTTCCAGTTCGGAAACATCTTGCTCGGTCTAAGAATAACCAGATGTTTTGATGCTAATACGCCATAAATCCATTTACTGACTGGCAACAGCGACAAATTTGGCTAAAGATAGATAAATATCTTCACTAGTGGTCAGAAATGACTCCAAATAATAATGTGATGGTAATAAAGATCCGGTTTAAGCCTTTAAATCGAATAAAAAAACTAGAGCAGATATCATCAGGGACAAGCAGATGTGTTACTGTGAGAAAGAACAGTTTTGACATGATTATTAATGTAACATGTAATCAGAGACGAAAATAGCTCCGACTTTGACTGTGTTTTTCATAAATATGATTATTACTGTGACAACAGAGGGGGGGGGGAGCAAAAAAAAAAAATACTTGGCTCAAAAAGCGATCTCTCTTTTTGCCAGTGTTATTACATGTGCAAAAGTCACCATCAAACTGGATTAGGGGAATAGGATTGCGATGCTCGCCTTTGATCTGCCAGATTACAGTAAATCTTCCACGGCACAGAATGAAAAGTTAGCAAGAGAGAGAGAGAGAGAGAGAGACGGAGAAACAGAGACGGGAGGAGGGGATCCTGCAGGGGCCCGATATCCATGCCGTCTCCCAGCTAAGCCGAATTCTTCCCCCCTCGCCTCGTGCTTCCAGGAGATTTGGTGTGGCTGTGATGTCTAAGTCCAGGGAGACACAATCGGGACAGTCGCTAATATACGAGAGCTAAAAAAACAAAGACAGGAAGGTAGGAAGAGGAAAAAAAAGATGGAGAGATACCCTTAATTACAGATGCTTCTGCTCAACCCCACCACCACCTCTTTGTTTTTTAGATCCATTTAGAAAAGAGATCAAATGTTTCTCCTGGAGATACGAGCTCATACCAGGCGGTCGACACTCTGGCACCATTCTCCCACAATGCTTTAATCCATGATATGCTCATTTGATCTGAGGGCGGGTGCGGCAATTTGAACGAATCTAATAAATTAGATCTACAGAATATGTCAGAGCACGGCGAGATTAGAGCTGCCGTCTCTTCATCTGTGCAGATGAACAAGGCTGGATAACGGCTCTGCTAATTAACTCCAGACTACAGTGGAGGAGTTGAGAGCTGGGCTCCTGGTTAATTGCAGAACAAATGCCCCCCAATCCATCCATTCCCTCCTCATTCTCCTCCTTCCTATTCACCCCACGACCTCGCAAGCACGTACATTTGGGTCATTTTTGCTGAGCATGAGTCCCCCCAGCCTCGTTCCTCCCAAGGAGCGGTAACGAGACCTTTAGCGCGGCGATCTCATCTGCTCAGCTGTCGAGAACCCCGAGATCCTTCAACGATCTCCGTAATGAAGTTCTCTCTCCGGAGCCAGCCAGGAATTAATCTCCAAGCGGCGGTGTGGAGGTTGGGGGGGAGAAGGATGGGAGAAGGAGACAAGGAGACAGACAGCCGAAGGGAGAAAACGAGGGAGGGAAGTAATCGTAAGGGTGTGAATGAGTGAACATGACATGTGAGAAAGAAGCATTCAGGAGGGGTTTTTTTGCTGCCAGAGACTTTGAGCACAGCTTGGAGAGTCCATTAATAATAGCTGGGAAATAATGTCATCACAAGAATGCCCTTATTACACGAGTCAGATGGTTTTATTACAAGCCGTCGCACTGCTGGCGTCACTCAGCTCTCTGGCTAATGACCCAAGGACAAACCGATTATCAATGATACTCTGGGACATTAGATTAGTCACCAAGTTAGAGGAAGTCAAGAATGTTTGAAGTGTCGATCCTAATAGAAGAAGATGCTTCCCCACATCCTCCCACTGTCTCCCTTTATTTCCTCATGGCTGTCTGTTTTTCTTTTATCCATATTTTCTTTTTTTTCCTCCTCTTTGTCTTATATTTTCATAAAGTTATCGCCTCTTTTCTGCAATTTCTCATCCTTTTTTTCCCCCTTTCTATCCGTCTCTCTGTCTCTGTTCCTTGTGAGTGTGTGTTTGCCCAGTGTGCAGGCTCTGGGGTAAATGGCTGGAAAACATTCAGACATTAATCAGCCTGTCGCCAGACAGCGCTGACATCACAGGCATAGCAGGATAAACACACGCAGGCACGGATGCATGCGCCCCCGTGTGTGTGTGTGTGTGTGTGCACACCCACACACATACACACTCATGCACACACACAGGTAATTTCTTAAGACCCTTTTTTTTTTCTCTGCAGCAGGATAAACAGGTAATCAGTCTGGAGGGAAACACTAATTGGCACGCAAACTGTAAATGTACATGAACACACACTCAGTTATACACAGATGCGTGCATGTGCACACCTTGGTTGAACTGATTTGGCAGATTGAAGGGGGACAGTAAACAGTGGTGACCTCATGTTGGTGACATAATGGGGTGTCCAAAAGGAAAATGTGACCACAGTCGGGTGGGGTGGCAGGGTGCTGTTGGCACTGCCAGCTGTAATCTGGGTCCTTGTCGACATCACACAGCTGCCCGGCTGATGTTCCTCTGTTTCTGTTTTTAAATGCGTACTGTAAAGGTGTGTTCAGACTGAAAATCAAGCTAATTTTGTTTCACTTTATTTGTGCAAATATGGTGTTTTTCAGATCTGCATTCAAGCACAAACAGCCTTCAGACTTTGTAAAGCATGACCAGGATGTTAGCTGGAGCTGTTAGCTAGCTGGCAACATGTGCTGTAATCTAACCAGACTGGAAATAAGGAACTCTGGTTCTTTTTTGTATTTTTTTCTTTCTTGGCTTTGTATATTTATGCCGTCAGTTCTTACAGATTAAACAAAAACTGAAAGGTTTTACCCAAAGGAACATTATTATATCATACAGAAGTGTTCTTACCTAAATTTGCATTGTTTAAAACAAAGCTACATCAGTTCAAACGGGTCCTGCAACTGATTTGTGTGCAGCTTTTCTGCTTGAATTATTGCCATTTTGTCACTTTATCTGATTTTCCAGAAAACACTGGTGACTCCAGAATGTAATTGCATCCTACCAAATAAAAAAATTAGTATTCAACAAGTAATGATCAGCTTTTATTAAGATTTGCAGCGATAAACATGCATGTAGGCTTCCATTCCTCTATATATCTACAATCCAGACACTCTTTGTCGCACATCCTCAAAAGTATCACACAGAGACAGAAACAGAGACACCCAGACACACCCTGACACACACACACACAGATGTTAACACAGAGGGTGTCAGAGGGTTGATGTGGTTAAGGCTATGTTGAACAAAGAAAGATTCGCCTGCACCCCTCCTCCCCGCCACGATCGACCTGCCGGTGGGGATTATTTCATAGCAGTTACGGGACGGAAGCTTTAGAGAGCAGACATGCACCTCGCCTCGCACCTCCCAATTCCCAGCAGACACCCCTTTGAGATGAGGGTCCCAGCTCTGGTGACACAGAGAGCTACAAAGGTTTTTTTTTTTGCTACATTCGCCGCCAGTCCTCCAACACACACACACACACACACACAGGCAAAAAAAATGTTCACAATGTGAGCACACAGGCACCCAAATGCACACAAACGAGAGCCAGCAGGCACCTGGGGTCTGTCTGCATACCCCGAAAACACCCTGGTACCAGAAAAAGCATAGAAATTTCCAGGTATGGGTGTTTTTTCTTTTTTTTTTTTGTAATCCCTAAAATATTTTTCAGCTTCCTCCCTCTCTCACGCTCACACCGTTTCTCTTCTTCTTGCTCATAACTGTCCAATTACCTTTGGTGTCAATCTCCCCAAATACAGCCACTCAGCTAGCTGTTCCCATTATGAGCTATACATCATTACCTCTGGATGAATGGGAGATCCTATTTGGAGCATGACATCCCTTTATTGTAAGACGTTCAGGGATCGGGACTGTGTGTACAGTATGTGTGAGAAAGAGACGGGGGAGCAGCGGGTTGTGAACATGAAGTCTTAGAAGCGGCCTTAAGAAGCTGAAAACGAGTTAAACATATGCATACTGTAGTGTGTGTAGTGTTCGGAGGCATGCTAAATGAAGATGACATTTAGACATTTGTAATTCTGTAAAAGTGCACCCGACTAAAGAACAATACCCTACGGGCGGAAACCACAAAGAGCCCTTTCAGCGAGGTGATGCACATTTTACAGCATAATTGCTAAGATACCCAGTGCACAGTCATTTTAAGGAGCTCATTCTTTCACTGCATGTCAAATCTGTAATCATTTAATTTTCACAAAATAGACATGTCAGTTACATGGAAACTGTGTTTGGTGTGAGAACATTCACACTAGAAATCTGGAGGTCCTTTACATTTCATGTTTTACATCATATTTTGGGTGAATGTTTTAGATTATGGTGCTTTTAATTCGTCTGTCAATGGCGTTACATCCCCTTCACTCCTATATTTGCCATAACTTTAAGAAAACACCAGATGAAAAGTCACTCAGGAAATAAGTCAACAAGCCTAAAAAAGTTAAAGTGAATAAAGCTTTAAAACATCAGCTAGTTAATTAATTTTTGACCTAAATCAGTCAGATAGATTTTTATCTTCAAAGGCGGCTGTAAAACACTGAAATAAACAAATCACATCATCAAATGACGTCATCAAATTACACCTTTTGTCTTACTATTTTGATACAGAGACCCCTAGTGGCAGAAATTACATATTGAATGCTTAAGAATTATACCTTTAAGTGTCATACATGTATCAGTAGTGTGTCACGTGATCAAAAAGAAACCAGGACAGCAGTTGATGCCTGAGCTGTAAGAAAGAGAGAGAGAGAGAGAGAAAGTGATAAAACAGGACACAAAGATGCGCCGTGCTGGCAGCTTTCGGGGTTTGGGGTCTTAATCCGACGCAGGCAGAGCAGCCAGGTCCTCATAAGGGCTCTTTTCATAGAAACTGTGGGGCCTGGTGCTTTCTGGGGCCTGGGGGTTTCAGGGACAAGCCGCCCGTTCACTCCCTCTCCTCCTCCTCCTCCTGCCCCCCCTTCCCCTCCTTTCCAATCCAGACCATAGTCATCCTCCTTCCACCCCTTTGTGGGTCTTTTCCACTTTGATTTCATGTTTGCCCATCTCATGGCTCTGAGAGCGGAGACATTCCACAAAAGACCCCATGAGACGCAGCCCCCCCCTCCGCGCTTCCTGCAAACTCACACCACATATACATAATGACACACATCCCTGCACACACACACACACACACACACCTCTGTGTATGTATCGTAAATGTGTGCATGGACCTGAAAAAGCTCACACACAGATATGCTAACTTAAAAATCTCTTGTTTCCACTTCAGCTCGAGGAAATAAAAGCTTGTGCTAATTTACCGCAACAACAAAGTCTTCATTCTGTTTCTGTTCTGTCTCAAGGATGTTCGGGGGGCTTTCGGTGAAGCTCACAGCGGCTAAAAACTAATTTTTTCACCTGTTTGTGTCGTTATATGTCTTCAGGAGGAGCACAGAGATGATGTGCCACAGGAAAAAAACCTACCAAATCAAACTCTATCACATCTCCCAGGCTGATGACGAACACAACAGCCAACCATCAGCTGTTTTCTCCCCACCACCACCACCACCACCACCACCACACAGACTGTGAGCCCGTCCGTGGCTGGCTGGGGGTCCTGGGGTGTTCCCCTGGGGAGCCTCAGAGATGTGGGTGTTAGTGTTGCCACTGGGGCTTTATAGACTCCCTACTGAGAGCATCTCCTTAGAGCAGACAATGGGGGGCATTTATCCCCTGGGTGACCGTGCTGACCCCCTAAACTCACTCCCCTTAAATCCGCTGGGCACGGACTGGCGGCTCCTTTCAGGGAGCCTTTCACAAGGCCTCACAAAGCATGCTGGCCCATGGGCAAGCCTTCTCAGTAATGCATCACTTATTAAACACATACAAGATAAAGAGCAGCGTGGATGTGAGCAAGTTTGCATCCAATCCAGAAAATAATTAAAAGATCTTGAAGCAAAATGGGATAAAAATAAAAAAATAGAGGATAATAAGATTATTTAAGATTTCGTTATTTTCTTCGCTGACATGTTTTGTTTTAATTTATCATTTAATATTCTCAAGAAGAGTTCACCTGTTTTACATGTGAGCAAAGTCCAGCAGAAGAGGACTTGATTGAAACGATTCTCATATTCTCCTCATATTAGCAATAATCAAGGTGAATGAGCACAAAAGCAGCAGAGAGACAACGAGAACTCTTGCAGCGAGTAGAAACCCACAATGCACCGGCACACGCATTCACGCCACTGATGCATGCACACGGGAGAATCAAAGTGCTCTCATCAAAGGAGGAATAAAAAACAATTTTCTATTTTCAGCCTCATCTCTGCTGCCTTTTCTCGTCCTCCATGCTCTTCCCATCCCCTAACCTTGTTCTCTCTTTTCAAACACATCTCCCTCTTTTCAGCCTCACTTCCTTTCCCGGTTTTGTATTGTTGTTGTTATTTCTTCCCCCCATTCCTCCTCTCTCTTTCACTCAGCACTTTTAATTCCACCCACTATTTTCTCCTCCTGCCTCGGTGCAGAGGCGCCGTTTCAATTGGGGGGGGGGATGTTTGTGAGTCACTATGTGTGTGTGTTTTTGCGCACGGCATTGCATGTGTGTGTTTAGATCTGCATTTGTTCATGCGAGTGTGTGTGTGTGTGAAATAGGGGAGGGGCAAGAAAGAGAAGAAGAAGAATAAAGAAGTTAATATATGTGTGTAGATTGTGAGAGATGGCGTGAGCGAGAGTTTCTCCGCATGTGTGTGTGTGCGTGTCTCAGAGTGTGTGTCTTTGTGCGTGTGATGGAGATGAAGTAAAAGGGGGTTTACCCTCCACTTTAGTTTATGTGTGTATCCTTTTGGGGTCCCCCTGCTGCAAGGAAGAGGCTTCCTTTCATTCTCTTTTTGCATTCCAATGCATCCTATACACTCCGGGAGACCCCGTTAAATGCGAAGAAAATAGGCCGAGTGCTATGAGTGAGTGATCGACGTCTCTGTTCTTCAGCTTTAGCATTCTTTTCTCTAGGATCCTATTTATTGGCATTTTTTTTTCAGCCTTGAGAGACAGAAAATCACTACATCTGGGAATGCAGCGTTGAGAGAGAACCCCCCACACATCTCGTGGCGTGTTACAGGCCCGCTAATCCGACGGCATGAGATTCAGCTCGAAATTTGATCATCTGAGCTAATCGCAGAAAAAGGACACCGAGGTCCAAATGTTAGCAGTTTTTTATTTATGCATGAGCAAGTCGTGGATCTTTGCGACCTCAAGATGGCGCTCATTCATGTAAATCAGTTACTTGCCAAGTGCATAGGTCAAAAATTTTCCTTGCTACCTGTTATATTGTGATGTTTTTTCCCTCAGCACATGCTCGCTAGTTTTGACTCCACTTGGCTCAAAGATTTTACAATATAATGACATTATGATCATAAAAATGGCCTTTCTTATTGTTTGGAAAGTTCTGTGAAATCTATAACATTGTGGTAGAATAATTCATTACACAAAGAGTAATAATTGACCTTTTTTTTCACATCAGGAATGTTTTAAGCCTTACAGATTTCTCTTTTATGATCACAAGTCGAAATATCCTGCTTTTTGGGCTGCAGGGTAATTTTTTTGTTGCACCATTGTGGTCGGTCACTGACATAAAATGGCGTCTTAGCATCTAAATACTAAAACTAAAATAACAGAAAGTCCTGTGGGTCGAATTTGAAGCATAAAGTTTTATTATTATGGATGATTACACCAAAGAATTCAGGTTGTCTTTTTCTTTTTTTCTATCAAATTAGCTTTGTATTCATGACTGTTGGGTTGTGTTTGTGCCCAGTAAAATGTTTGTGCATTCCCAAGTCCCAGCAAATAATTTGCTGAGTACAATGTTCTCATAACTGATGGAGACAAACAGCCAAACCTATAAAAATAAGATCCAAGCTGTAATAAACCTTTCAGTGATAGCACACAATGAAGCATTTAGCTTGATAGCTGGTCTGGATGGTGTAACCGGTGGGAGAGCTGCAAGCTAGAAGTTGATTGAAAAACAAATTAAGGTTGTAATCTTTACAAAACATGTCAAACAGCATTAAATCTTCACAACTGCTTACAGTTTTAATCTTTTTCATAGTTTTTTTATAATTAGAAATGCAATTTTTTAACCTGATATTGGATGCAATTCAAGCAAGTTCAGTAAAATATAGGATTTATGGGACTTAAACATGAAAATACATTGATTTGGTCTTGCAAGAAAAAAGTGATTTTTATTAGATTGCAGCTATGCAAAATATAAAAGTGGTCTCATTCAGATATTGTTTCTGCCAAATCATGATCGGCTTAGTGCTTTAATTCTGACAGACTGTCGAAAATCTGAAACCCTGAATGTAAGTTTGGAATATAAATGTTTAGGCAAAAGATGGCATTTGAGTGTGACTTCATTTTATTATTGTTAGCGTAAGGGTTAACCATAACCCCGAGCAGCAGTGCACACGGACAAGCTAACATTCGTTTCTTGTCAATGAAAAGTTGCACAACTCGGGACAATTGGCTTTTTCCCGTAAACAGAAGTAAACAGGCAGCATCAGATCTGTTTTGTTTCCAGAGGGAACGAGAGCAAAGGCCTTTGAACATTTTCTGCCTTTTTTTTTTTTTGCTCCACCAGCCTTAGCAAGGTTGTTGAGACATAACATGTGGTTTGGTCAGACAAACCGCAGAACACACTACTCTAAATAATACACCACTATGAGAACAGGCTGACATCTTCCACACGGCGGTAGCCACCGGGCTCTAGTAAACAGACGAACAAAAACGCTGACTTGTTGACTTCTCCGGGATGAAGACACGCTGCATGAACTGTCTGGGAGTAAATAAACACACATCCTTGCCAAATTTTCAGTTTGTTTTCACAGATCTATTGAAAAAAAAAAAGTTGACGGCTGTCGGAGGGAAAGCAAATGTATATTTGGTTTGTCTATCAGCCTGCAGAACAAAGCGAAACAAAGCTGGCAAGTGAAGGTTAAGTTGCTCCACTCCTCTTTAAAAACTGATAACGGACAAAGTCAAGGAGAGCTGCTTTTTAAACTTTATCCCACTTTCAACAACATTCAACCCTAAAGGTTATCGACTTTTAGCTGCTTACTTTGAGGTTAGCCTTTATAACAAACAGAGCTGAAGAGTGATCTGGATCGTCAAAGGTCGTATCAGGGGTTCACATCCGCAACTGTGTGTGTGAGTGTGTGTGTGAGTGTGTGTGCCTTGCCCTGACCTCAGAATGTGTGTTTATTGTTTGTCAATATGCATGGCTGTGCGTGTGTGTGAGCAGCGCCCTAACCTGACCCGGCGGGGGTTGGGGGGGTGTAATAGGTACACATGGGTCAAGTATGCCCGGAGTGCAGAGTATGCGGAGCAGGTTGTTGCGTGAAGTCTGGGTGGGTGTGGAGGCTCTGGAAGGCAGGTGGAGAGTCAAAGGGTTAAACTAGAACAGGTTGGTAAGAGTGCAGGCATGCAAGTGCCACAGTTGGTACTGGATTGCAAGTGTGTGAAGTCAAAAGGGTCGACCGGTTTCTGGCTGAGCGTGTGTGGCGGCGCATTACTGCGTGGCATAAAGGGTCGGGGTTAAAAAGACACGGTTGCTTTAACCCTGTGAAATTTCGTTCTTAAGATCTAATCCAGATTTTTCCATAAATGCAAGCATATGTCACACCGCATGAACCTCTGATACTGCCGACGAGGAGTATTTCACTTCCACTGCACGCCCTCACGTGCGTGGGCAAGCGGTAGATTTGGTTCTTTTGGTGAAGAAACCTGATGGGGAGAGGGAATAGTTAAGCTAATGCATTGCCAGGCCCTGCTGAGCTCACGACAAAATATCTCCATCAAGCGAATCAGAAATGACAGTCATTTTCCCCCCTCTGCGGGTCCGGCGAGCGTTGATGCAGCAGGCCTCACACAATGGCCCGAGCTGCAGCACATATATCATCAAGTCCCCGTTAACGGTGGTCTGCCCAGCGGAGCCTCGCAGAGCCCCTAAGTGGAATTTCTGCATTTACAATCATTTTCCACATTTCTTTTTAAACGCACCACACCTCGCTCCCCCCCACAAAAAAATCCCCCAAAGACTCACAAGATATTGTAACAAAAACCTCATTTTCTTAACCCTCCGTGCCATCAACATTTCACACTAACCAGCAGCAACAGGATTGGGCTTAAAATTTGATATGAGCCATTGACTTTCTTGGTAAAAGAAAATCTCGAGCCTTTAGATGTGGGCCAGTCTCAGAGAACAGTGGGAGTAGGTGGAGGCTGCATTCTTTCATTTTGGTTTCAGTGTTGGCCCATAAATCTTTTGTAAATGAATCTCATTCAGGCGCAGGGCCATCCCTCTGTCCTTTTGTGTTTTCAGATGCACATTAGCAACTGGCCGGATACTTCAACAACTCCTAAGATGAAAAGGCTGTAGGTTATGCAGTCCAAGCCTTAGCAAATGCATCTAATTACATTAACATATCCTTGTGCATACATGTTGCAAAAACATAGATGTTTCAGCCCAGACTCCCGACAGCAGAGTCTTCTTTTCTACCCTTTTCCCTTTGGGAAGAGGAGAATGTAGGTGAAGGAGGCGGGGAGTTCTCTCTCCTCCTCTTGTAAAATCACATTTTCCCCTCCTACTTGAAAGGATTTTCTCAGATTTCTGGGAGCAATGGCACACACACATGCACGCACACACACAGAATTACACAGTCACACACACACACACTCCATGAAGGTTAGGCACTTTTTTTAGACATACTAATAACAGACTAACACTCCACACTCTGATCTTCAAAGCAAGTGAGGAGGAGAGGAGAACGAGGCCATTGAGGAGCCCATTGAGGGAGCTTTTGGCACATTTGAACCCACTTAGCCTGTAAAAGAACACTTGAATATTTACAAATTGCAGTAAAACTGCATGTAGCACAAGGCCAAAGCCAATTCACTCCTGCAAACAGAAAGTCTGAGCGAGGGGAGTTCATTTACAGGCGAAAAAATGCAATAAATAAAAACAGCTTTTACTGTGTCATTATATGGGCTCATAAAAGGAAAAGTTTCCTTTATTCATTTTCAAGTGTGAACTCAATAGAATTATAACCTTTGAAACTGTCTTGGAAGCTCTACCGCTTTATCTTTAAGTGGTTTTTACTGACTAATTTTAAACAGTTCTGACCTGAAAAACAACCTCCAACAGCTGACTGCTTTGTGGGAGTCTAAGAGGCTTGTGGTTTTACTGTTTCTGCCGTCAGATCAGTCATTTTAATTTTATTTATTGTTTACAAGAAGGCATAAATTGAGAAACTGACTGAAGCTTTGCAGAAACTACTCCGGTGCCATGTTTATTGTACTGTAACAGAAAGGCTTAAGTTGGAAAAACATTGGACTTCCAGATGTTCACAAAACTTCAATGCCAGTTTATTCAGCTATGGGAAGTGGCAGCACTCATTTAGCCTCCACCGAGCCCCCAGATTATGTTTACAACTGGCATTATAAAGCTGTCTTCAATGACAGTCTCATATTTCATATTCCGTAGCAGATGATATAAATGCAACTGGAGCATCTCAAGAATCTTGGCATGGCCGTATTTCCTTCAGGAAACAATGTCCTGACCGAGCTCAGCTGCCAGTCAGGCTCCAGCAGGGCCACAAGGGGCCAAATCAGTCTGAGGATACAACCGGTTTTATGGGAGGATATGGATTATATAATGCTTCCTAAGATCTTTGACTTTGTTTTAGATGAAAGCATGAAGGGGAACGTCCATAAAACATTTGAAATGACTGTAATGACAGGGAGGAAAACACAACAGAAACTTCTGGACGGAGCAGAACAACGTGCAGCCGTCGTAAAACTGGTCCCAAACATGCAGAAATATCCAGCAGCACACTGTGCTTTGGGGTTTTTTTTTGGGAGGTTGAGGTTGTTTTGCAGGATTTTCTGCTGTTGTTCTTCTAATTGTAACTTGTTCCATAATAAACTGCACATTAATGTTACTAATGTGGAAACGAGATTTGTGAGAAATCTCTCATCACATCTCTTTGATTGGCTGTCACACAACGTACTACCCATTGTTTGGATCAAACAAGCAGTCAATGCAAACAGGCTTACACACATACACTCAAACGCACACACAGAGGCTTTAAGTCGTCATTAAGTAACCTAATGAGTCGTGCTTCTCTGGCTCACGTCTTGAAATTTGCATCTAATGACCTGAGCGTCCACTGAAACCCCCATCTTGTCTGTTTTTGCTGCCTCCTTCATCGCTGCAGGACCCAAAAGAACGCAAACACGGCCTCTTTCTCTCAGAGGAAAAACAAGCCATGCATTAACCGCGGCTTCATTTCCCCTGCCACATTCATCGAGGAACAAGTGGGTTTAATGGAGATCTAGTTTGCTGATTACAGATTACTGCGGTGAACAACATCCCTTGCCTCCAAAGGAAAAAATGCTGCGAGTCATAAAAGGTGATAAAAGACAAACAATAACAACCGGTGCCTAAAAAACACAAACAAGGGAAGCTCATTGTACCCTGCAGGGAGCAGCCTTAATGCAATACACTGCTCCAGTCATTCCAGGCAACCTTCCCGAACTCCTAATAGACTGTGCAGCCGCTAATGACTTTCAGCTTAATTTTGAGGCAGATCAGGTAAAATTGCTGAACTTAAATTTAAACGAGAATGATTCGAGGGTTCGCCGAGAGCATGGAGCCGTACTGTGTTGTAGCTGTAGGCGGGGCCCACAGCTTGTAAGGAGGGACAGCAGCAGAAACCGCAGAAAGAGCCTAAAAAGGACCAGCATCAATTACCACCATTACTGCACATTAGCCAAGCCCGCATGCTCTTCCTGTGTGTGTGTGTGTGTGTGTGTGTGTGTGTGTGTGTGTGTGTGTGTCTCCTTACACTCACACAAGCCGGCTGCACAACTGCACCTCAGGCTACCCGGGAGAGAGTGTGCACATGTGTGTGAGTGCAAATGTGTGAGGGGAAAAAGTGTGCATGTGCAAAAACTCGTGCATACACATGCTCATTTGTGTGAGTGCAAATGTGTGTGTGTGTGTGGCTGGGTAATATATCATCTCAGCTTGAATAGACCCCCAAGCCAGAAGTTAATGAAGTGAAATGAGACTTATTAGCCAAAAACCTTTAAAGTCACTGACAGGCAATCGAGGGAGGAGATAAAGACGGCCTGAAATTATTAATGACAATAAAGATGTAGGCGCACAAAGACTTTGAGAACACAAGTGCACACCTCAAAATCAACATTCTTTATTTAAAGATGCATAATGACTAAGACACCTCAACTTAAGATGTAATTTCCCTTAAAATTGAGCTTTTTTCTTGTTCTACCTCTTAGGCTCAATCTAGGATAAAACACTGATTATTTTAGTTGAGCCAATCTTCTTGTTTTCTGTGCAGAGATTTTCGTTCTGCCCTCTCGTTACCCTGCAGAGGATTAACACGAGAGTTGACACTATCATATGATCCACGTGGTGTGGATTTCTCGATGGCTTCGTGTTTGAGGCGAGCGTGTGGCCCGGGTCGGCTAAGCCAGGTAACGTTCGGACTAATTGGACAGGAACAACTAGTTTTCAGGCTGATTACTGCCACTCCTCATCAGGTAATGGCAGCTCAACGGGGGTCCAGCTCTGTCTGGCACATGATGAAGAGTGCTGTCCGTCGGTGGGGGGGCTGCAGTGCCCGCTGGATGGGGCTTTTTCTGGGGTCAGCCAGCGAACAGGGACACATTTCTCACATCACTGTCAGACATTCAGAGGGAGTCCTCACATTCGGAGTCTGGAGAACTCTTTGACCGAGCAGCCTGTTTTCCAGACTTCAGGACAGTTTCGAGGGGATGTTTGTGTGTTCTGTGTGCACTTGTCAGAGAGTTGGTGACGGTGACGGTTTATAAGTAGCACAGTGTTTCATCCATTGGCTCTCTCTTTGAATACTAAAGCCATGGGCGGCAACGGATGAAGATAAATTAAAAGATCGGGTTTCACCCCCACCCCTCCATGCAGACCCCAGGGTTGACCCTGTGCACTAAAGATGCTTTGAAGCCTAATACATCTGGTTGCCTTTGACTGAGCTCACAAAGAGGCAGAGGTGTTCAGGTTGGACTGGGCGAACCCCTTGCTGTTCTTTGCCCTTTCTTTAGCCTGCGCCTTAACCCTTTACTGAACCCACTGGCGTTTGCTCAGGGGGTCATCAGGCCTGACCCTACTTGTTTCACCAATGGCCAGAACTCCGGAGACCCTGGGGTACCAGGTTACGCTCTGAGCCAACCTTTGCTGACACTCAAAGAGCTGGTTTGGATCATGAAGTCAAGGACTGCTTGACGATAAAATTAGACCTGACAGCACCGTCCCTCTGATCAGATGGGACAATGATGTGATTGTTGACCCTTTTCCAAACAAAAAAAACAGTTTTAATTCAACATGAAGTCTATCAGATGTGGTTTCTTTTTAACAGAGACAATCAAGATCGCCCTTTCTTAAGTGTATCCTTCAAAATAAGTGAAAAACAAACTATATTAGATTTCAATTTCTGTTTTGTCTGTTTCTCAGAGCATTCAGAGCTATTTACTTAGATTTTCCACAGTGACATTTCACTCAGTCTTTCATTCCAACTAAAATCAAGACCTCTGTTTGATTACCTTTCTAGAACAATATTTTGCCGTATAAATGATCCATTTAATCCAAGATATTTAAAAAATAAAACAAAGACGAGGTAAAGCCAAGGCTTTTCATCGTGATTCACCCAGCTCCATCGCTTCACATTCACAGCTCTGTCAGACAATATCCAGGCCTTACCTTTTGCGCACCAACTTCCCATTATAATAAATGATTCAGCTGCACTCACAAATAACTCACTTAGTGGCAGAAATTGGACTGAGACCTGACCTAGATTTATGCCCGACCCTTCTTTCTCCAATCCCTCCCCGTGTCTTCAGGAAGTAGAGTGGGGAATGTGAACAAGGTGGAATGTGATGTTAGTAGAGCCACAGAAATGGGTGTGAGGTGAGAAGTGAAGAGTTTCCAGGAGGAAACTATTGTTTGGACAGGAACAGATGGGGGGAACATGCGAAATTAGGGTTTTCTGTTGGTCAGCCTCAGCCCACAACCTCGGAAGATGGCCTTGGATCGTATATCAATGTGGAAGTACTTCTAAAGGGGAATGCTGGGAAATTTACCAGTGGTTAAGAGCTGTATATTTTCCGCTTTGCCTGATCTGTAGCCGTGGTCATGGGTTGTTTGGTTGTCTGGAAAACACAGTGGATAAATTGTTTGTCTGTTGTTGTTGTCCAAAGCAAACACACGATAATTTAAGGTAGCATAGGTTTGAAATCTGGTTTGTACAACATGTTTTCAGATTATGTTTTAAGTTACTTTAGCAACACTAAAACAAACCAAAAGACCTGCCACCAAAGAGAGGAGGAAAACTCAATAATCACTCACAATGGCGGGGATTAAAGGAAATTTTGGATAATCTTTTCTCCACAGCAAAGCATTAGTCTCATTTGTACACAGAACACTAAAGGAAGTAACTGTAAAAATGTAGAAAGACAGCTTTAAAGAAAAAAGGTCCTTAAGATAACCTGCAAACCTTCTCATTTTGCACACATGACCAATCTGCATGAGGAGAAAATGACTGTTGCATTGTCGGTTTTGAAAAGCTGCAAAAAATGTTGGATGCAGTCTCCTTAAATCAGATGCAGAACACCGCATGCAAAGTAAATCATATCTTGCTACCTGCAATGTTAAGATTTTAGCAGATAACTTAGCAATTGAACCTCTATTGTTACTTCTTTTTGTTCCACTGTTGTATCTAATCCAGACAAAGAATAAAGAGTTCCTGAAAAGCTTAAAAGTTATGTTAAATCAACCTCAATGAGCAAAATTTTTATGCTAAAACACTAGCATGTGCTAATTTCTGCACATGTGCAATGTCAGCAATTGTGCTCCCAAACCAAAGCAAACAACACAAGTTAGGTTGCATTCAAAGCTTCCTCCACCCCTCACCACTGAGTCTGCCCCCTCAGACTTATCACAGAGGGCAGAGGAGAGCAGAAAGAAGAACCTTTTAATGTCCGGCTTCGGGTTCTGTGGGTTCAGTTTAATAGCTCTGCTGTCTCCGTCTCATGGACTCGCTATTGACCACTGTAGCCTGCAGGCAAGAGAGCACATAGTGTAAATGTCTGGGTGGGAGTGGTGGGGCTGGGCAGGGGGTGCTTTGAAGGGGAATGTGTGAAATAGCATCAATGCATGAAGCAGATAAAAAAGGGAGCATGTTGTAATCCAGATAACTGAGGCTGTTTCCATTCAGCTTTGATTTGTTTGACACAAAACATCGACCAATAGAAAAATAATCAACAACAGTTTTGGTTATGAAATGATCATTTCAGTCATTTATTAAATAAGATGTTAAACACTCTCCAGTTGCAGATTTTCCCAACATGAACATGATTTGTTGTTTAATCTGTTTTGTTGTTCTTTCATTATGTCATTCAAACAAGCAAAATGATGATGTCATCTTTAGCTTTGGTATTTCATTGATGAAACAATGAATCAGTTAATCAACACAAAATTCAGACAGACTGATGAATTAGCTAAAATGATAAATCAGCTATAATAATGACCTGCAATCTAATAATGTGCATAAAGATGAATTACAAATTAAAACGCCATATATATGTGTGTGTGTGTGTGTGTTATATTTGTATGTGTGTCAGGGCAAAGTAAAGGGGGAAGGGTTGGTATCTGTGAATGAAACTGCTTAAATGTCAAATTGCTCTTGCAGACACGGACCAGAGAATAGCACAGATAGTCTGCGTCTGTGTAAGCCTGTGTGAGCACAGAAAGAGGGGATGCCTGCTTCTTTGCAGACCTCTGGGACCGAGGAGCCTGGAGATAAGCCACCCAGCATCAGCACCCCGTCAATTCTGCTCCTGTCTGCTCATGTCAAACCACCGGGGTCTCCTGTACTGATAACCCCCTCGCAGGAAAAGAACCTTTTTATGTAGCCAATACCACATGCACGTTCATGCTATTTCCTAAACGAATGCATGAAATTCAGCCCAAACCCTCTGACTACTTCTTCTGCAAAACACACAGGCTTACCTTCAAAATCCTCCAAAACAGGCAGCACAGATAAAATGTGACAGTAGCTAGGTGGTGTAAAGCAGTAGCTTAGAGGAAACATGGCCCGAGGCTGCAGGTCAGAGTTCTCCTGAGGTCATTTACAGCTAAATTGACTGGCAAAGACAGAGAAAGGGAGGGGCTGCAGCAGGAGCCTGAAAGAATGAGGATGAACGATAGAGACAGGGAGACAACCTCCGGAGCCATTGATACAGCCCCCCGGGTCTCTTTGATCTATCACTGCCAGCTTCCTGAAGTAAACACAGGCTAATTGTCTGGATCAGGTCTGAGATGCTTATCTGCGTTCGCCTGTCTGTTCCCTCCAACGCTTCGGTACATTTCTCCAGCGATACAGAGGAGGCCAAGCTTGTCAGTCTCCGATCAGATTCCTGGAGGTACAAACGGAAACAACACAACATTTAGCCGCTTCAATCCAACGCTCGCCAACCCGATGCATCGCCAAGTCCAGGCTCGGTTTGACCCCGCCGCGCATATCTCGTGACCTTTTAATCCAGCAGGCGCCTCACCGTTAATGCAAACCTGATAAAGAACAAGTTTGAGAGGCTTTTTAAGAACCCATTTAATTTTGTTGTAAACTTATCTTTTAATTGCCTTTTTTTACTTTGCTTATAAAAAAAAAAAGAAGTTAGCTTTGTTACAAAGTTTTGATTTCCACTGAGAATCAACCTTCTACCTGTAATTTGTTGTCACTTCTGTTTATTCTGAGGTGCCACGTCGCTGGAAGCTGGAAGCTGTATCATCGTTTCTGCCCCCGTCCATTATTAGTGTTGCAAGGCACTTTGGTCTGCTTTTTCAAAAACATCTTTTTGCAATGTCGACAATAGTGAATAGAAAAGAAAAAAGAAAGGCAGGAAGATGAAGAAACAGAATATTAAGGCTGAAAGAGACAGAAATGCATTTCTTTGGGGGCTTTGATGTTGAACTTTCAGCAGACAGGTGACTGGGAGGAGGGGATGACTGTATCCTCCTTTTGAACTCCCCTGTATAAATATTGGTCCTGATGTTGTAATGGGGTTTTTCCTCATGACCCTCCTCCAACACAGACCTTCCACAGAGCCCTTCATGTGGATTCTGCCTCCCCCCTGCTCTGCACCCTGAGCCCGCAGAGATCAGACACTCGGGTCTCTGGGGGGAAATAGCTCATCCAATGATGACGCTACTCATTGCAGGCCTGATTGGGTTTAGTGATGCCTGAGGGGGCCTGAGGCCAGATAGTAAAGATATATCAATATGCTGCGGCTACTGGGGCTGCTGGAGACACGTTTCCTTGATCTTGGAAGAACTGGCTGTAACATATTTACAGTGGCAGCAGGATCAGGATACAAGTCTTTTTTGTTTTATAAAGATGGCTTTGTTTTTTTTGTTGCACACATCTTTTTTTGTCTTTCTCTGCATGCAATCATGTCTCTCTCCAACCAACTCTGTGTGTTTTTTCTCCAGTCAGTCCATTCAAACCTTCCTCCAGTGATCAATTTCTACCTATCTGGTGACAAACAAATATGTCCAACAGCCTCCTGTGTCCATATTCTTTACTTATGTTTTACAGTCGACATAAATCTGTGTCTTTGTTGCCAAAATTTGTAATTATTGTGAGTATTTGGGTGATATGTTTTGTGAACATGACATCCATGGTTTGTCCGTCCATCCTAGAAGAGAGACATTTGTCTTTTGTTGCTCTGCTGGAGTTTCTTCCATTTTTTATCCTTTTTTTTAAGTTATATTTATTTTTTTGTAAGTGAATTGAATTGAGGGTCTAAGGACAGAGGGTGTCATATGTTATACAGCCCTTAAAGCCCCTTGAGGAAATTGCGATTTGTGATTCTGAGCTACATAAAAAAACCCACTGACTTCGCTTGACTTTATATTGTATTTAATAACCTTCAGCATCCATCTGAATAGCACTCAGAGTCCATTAAATTTTGAATGCAGCAAAGGCAACAGCTCTGCTGCGAGGGCGGGTCTGTTCTGTGTGTGTGCAATAAAGAGCCAATGTAATTTACACGGCTGAGGGTGGAATTTGTTTGTGTTTTTCAAGTGGTGTGTTCAAATCTGATTGATCTAAAATCCAATCAAGCTGTATTTATAAAAGCTTGTTTTATACATATTTTTTTTTTACAATCACACATAAAATCAAATTTACAACCTCATATCATATGCGCAGCAGCCTTTAACACAGGCAGTAAAATAAGTGTATTTGGCTTTACCAATTTATTTTCTTCTTCAAAATTGTTCTCCTCTCTTCACTTGGAGTGGTAGAAGTGCAAGGTGAAGGATCTGACTGTCTGTTTGCAGAAACCTGTGTGTTTATGTGCTCCAGACACTGCTGCTGCAAAGCTATTGACCAGGATGACTCACATCACACCAATCTGATCTTCTTTACACGGACTTCTGACATGTTCAGGATTCTTTTCAGATTCTTGTTTTTACATTAAGAGCCCTCCATCCATTAATCACCAGTTTGTCACTTTCTTTCTTTTTACTGCCGATTCCTCACACTCTGAAAACAAAACTATGAAACATTAGAGACTAAAGTTCTGCTGCCTCTTTTAATCCCTTTTATCTAACTGGCCTTTGTATCCTTTAATGCTTTATAGTGTTGCAATTTTGTTTGTTCTTTTCTTATTTTTTAAGGTTTTTTTTTTGGTTTTGAAAGTATTTTTTACTTTGTAAAGCACTTTTGTGACTTTGTTTTGTAAGGAGTGCTATATGACACACACCTCACTTATCTACTTTTGTCTACGACACATTTATATGAGTGTGCGTTTAAGTGTGTGCATTTGTTCCTTCAGTCATTTGTATGCATGTGCGTGTGTGTGTGTGTGTGTGTGTGTGTGTGTGTGTGTGTGAAACAGAGATACAGCCTGCGTTGTCGTGGACCAGTCTTCTATCTAGTAGCTGCATCATTCCACCTCGGGCGCAGGACTCCGCTCTGTCACTCAGGGTGACACATGGAGAGGCAGCCCCCTGCTCGTGGCGTACAGAAGGGATCACCGCCCTGTCACTGTCTGTCACTCCGGCTTTGTCCCCCGTCATGCCCCCACGCTGGCAGGTCGAGGGAGGGGGGGGGCGCCCCGTCATGAACGGTGACAGACTGACAGGTGACAGGTGAAGCCAGCCAGAGAGCGAGTGCCACAGTCACTCAAACCTTCATATGTTTCCCTGTGTGGTTCAGTGTGTGTGTGTGTGTGAATGTGTGTGAGCGTACAAAACACATACAGCTGCTTTGTTAAACACCACTGTTGGGGGGGGCGAGATTACAAGGTCATTTTTAAGGTTGAAATGACTCCCTCTGAGACCTTTCGTGTAACTTCTTGAACTGAAATGGTATCAATCTAAATGTCAGAAACAGTAAAAAGTTGATATATTGTAAGAAGTCTAATCGTTCTAGTCGTCTCCCTCCCAGCATCCCAGAGCTAAAATGATCTTCGTGCCTCAGTCAGCACATCCACAGTTTCTCTGCAGGCTGAAACTCCATCTCCTGTCATTGCATTTTGCCTCTAGGCTTCATCCAACAAACAATTCTGTCCCCACTTTCCTTGATTATTTATTTTTCTTATAGTTCTACGTGGCTGTTTAGCCTGTTTATTGCTTTACAGTTACACATTTATGGTACATTTATTTATATTCTCACCCACATTTAGATGAGAAGATCGATACCACTTTTTTTATAGCTTGAGACAAGAGACAGATAGTCTTGTTTAGCATACAGACTGGAAGCAGTGAGGAGCAGCTAGTCTTGCTTTGTCTAAAATAATAATAAAAATGTTAGAAAAATCACCTACTGGCATATTTGCAGAAATATTGTAAGAACTAACACACAAGTTCCAGTCAAAATGCATGACCACACACATTGTGTTTACACAGAGCACTTTCAGACAGGCGTTTTCAAGGACTCCGATCCAGGATCATTTGGATGGATAATCTGCTCCAGAACAGCTCTGAGTGATGGACACCCTCATTATTACTGTGAAGGCGAACTGGATCCCAAATCTGGGAAATTATCCTCTTGTGTGGGATCAGAACAAGCGAACCATCTCCTGGCACCTGCTTCATATTTAGAACAGACATTCGAGTAGTGCCATGCTTCTCATTCAGCTCGAAGAAAGAAAGCAACGAAGCTCATTTTCACAATTTTACTTGATGTTTTTCAGTAAAATGAACTAGTAACTGTGCAATATGCACTCAAACTCAAGCTACATTGTACAGATCAGGTTACTCTGAGGAACATTTTCAAACTTTGCCGATGAAATATACATACACTGTTACCGATCCTTCCACTGCATGCAAAGACAACTGCACAGACACTAAGAAGAGCTCAGCACATTCACAAACACACTCGCTCACAACAGCATATCATCTTTTGATCGCAGTCTACCCTGCTGGGATTAAAACATATCCACTGCAGTGATGCTGCTGATGCTGTCAGATCTAAGCAAGGACTGAAATTGTATGTACTTTGATGCTGGAATAAGCTTTGGCTTATATTGAATTTTTCATGCTAGAAAAGGCAAACAAACACTTCAAGGGACAGAGATAAATCTTTAGTTTAAGTCTTGGTATTTATTAGCACGGATGTAGGTCATTCTTTTGTCCTTTTCTAAAAATCAGTTTTCTCTCAGACGAGTGATGATGTTGAATAATTGCCTGGATATATAAAGACACATCATGTGATTTGGGTGTAACCGAATTACAGCCAATATGTGTGCAAGGCCCAATGCGGGATTAGATTTACAGCTTTCTTTGTCGCTCAATGGACTTTTAATGGCTATTATTGCTGCTGCTTGTGGTCTCAAATCAAGCATTAGATCTTCACTGTGGCTTGAATCTAACACGGTGCCAGAGGTTGCACCCAAATCATTCCATTTGACCTGAATCTCCCATTCCATTACCCAACATTCCCTGTGGGGACAGTAGTGGTCCCTCAGCACTTGAACTCCGACCCCGGCTCCATCAGGAAGGGAGGCAATAACAGTGAGGGAGGTTTTATAGGCACCCAGGCCATCTGAATTGTCTCGCTTTGTGTCTCCGAGAGGACATACAGTCATAATGACGTCCTGTGAGGTTTGCTTTGAAATCTGATTTAGTTCTCATAACCTACAGTCACATTATGAGAGGCAGGATCTGTCAGTGGGGGTGGGGGGTGCATGGAAATCTGTGTCCAGCTGGACATCATTCTGCATCATCTCCATTAAGGAGAAAACAAAGAAATGCAAGAAATTAAAAGTGCATTTTAGATTTAAATAGTTATTCCACCCATTTTTGATGGCTATCAGAATGTGTCTGTAGCCTTGTTGTGGTGATTTATAGCATCTGTTTACCTGCAGGTCAGGTCAGTGTGTCTCAGTTCACTTCTGTTTCTGTGCAAGCAATTAAAAGGTCATTTATTGGGGTTTTGATGCAGGTTTTTCAATAAGCTCTGTCTGTTTAGCAGTTGTTGCACAGAGTAACATATAAGGTGATAATGAGGGCTGATTGCTGGTAGAAATACTGTCACTTTATTACTGCATAGGACCTAATATAGAAACATGACCTAAACTAAATACAACCATGTAAAAAAGGCTCCTTAAACTGCATCACTGCCCAACACCATGGTGCTATTGTAACAAGTCTACGCTTACTGTACTAATTTTGCATTCACTATATGTCCAAAGTGTGAACAGATAAGACAATGCAACTAAAGGACTAAAAATTGAATATCTCAGCTGATTCACAGCTTGGAACAAACCTCATGCTCATACTCTGACATTTATATTGGCCAACCAGAATTTATCCTCTTCAAAATGTAGTTTCCTGTAAAAATATGCAGGAAACTGGGAGTAGAAACTGCAAAAATCCCTGACACAAGCACATTTAGGCTCACAGTTGCAGCATGCACATAAAAAGAGTTTACATACAATCATACACGCTTACATCCTGCCTTTAAATGGGGAAATAAGCAAAGAAAGTTTTTGTACGATAGCTGGCTGGTGTAAAGAGGAAACAAAGGCCAGGTGCAGAAAAACAGAGGAACTTTAAAAGAAGACAGAGAGGAGGGAAAAGATGTTAGTTTTCACTGTTCACCAAGTCCGTGGCAGGCCTGTGGGACTGACTGAGATTGGTGGGGATATGAGAGGAGCAGCACTTGAAAGCCCAGCTAGAAGTTTAAGATGTTCAGAGAGAGTTATTGGTCGCCTGCTCTTCCTCTCTCTCTCCCCCCCTCTCCTCTGCTTCCCGGAGTCTTTTCAAGCTCCAGGCCAACAGACCCTTTCTTCTTCTTCTCCTCTCATCCCTTCGAGAGCCCTAACATGTATGACAGGTACAAGAGAAGTGAGAGACTGCAGAGGTGTAAGGAGAGGAAGAGGAAGGGGAGAAATGTAAGGCAGAGTTACAGGTGAAGGACTCCAGACAGCGGAGGGAGACGGAGGAAGTGATTGCGCTGGATGACTCCCTGCATTATATTTGGTGGCTTTCTGGATGAGAGGCTAAAACTCACTGAACCGTCTCACTCAAAAGAAAAAGACAATGGTGTTCTACATTGCCAAGAGTATGAGGATACTTAAATAAATAATAAGGGGAACTGCTAAATATTCCCAAACTATGTGCACCATCAAGCTCCAGTCCTCTGGAAATCTTTCCACAAGATCTTGGACCCTTTTTGCACGGATTTTCTTCCATCCAGCAATCAAAGCATTAATGCAATCATGCTCTGATGTTGGTGCTCAGGCCTGGTCTACAGTCAGTGATACAGTTTGTCCAAAAGATGTTGGACAGGTTGAGACACCAAATTTAAAAACCACTTGATCTAAACTTGTGCACAATGTCGAGACAGAACTGGTTCTCCAAAGCTGGACACTATCATCTAAAATATCACCATCTGTGTTTCCATATAATTGTCAAGCAAATTTGAGGAAAAACTTTGGAATTTTACAAGATCAGGAAAAAAAAGGGCAAATTTTCCATCAATTGGTTTGGAGCAAATAAACTGTGCAAAGGATAGTTTCATCAGAAGTTATAAAAGTTATAAAAAGAGTAGAAGAACTTGAGGACAAAACAGGGAACAAAAAACAATTGTGTGCCAACCTGTAAAAGTTCTCAAAGAAGAAGAAGAAGAAATAACACCAGACGCCATTGCAATCTAAAAGAAACAATGGAGATGAACATCTTCTATTGAAATAATTTTAAAGGAGTATAAGAATATGTTGACAGAAGCATGTTAGCATCAACCTTTTGTTCATTGATGCAAAACTTAAAACAACTTGCACAAAAGTCCATTGGTCCACATATATTTGACAAGGCAATGTGACTTTAAGATGCAACTAATGACAAAGATAAAACAAACGTAAGCCAGACATCCAAGTGCCCCCGCAAACATTACTCCGATACGAAACAGCTGTGTAATAACGTCTGTCCCGGAAGATAAGGTCCTATATGAAATACAATGTTTAAATTGAAAATATGAATCAATAAGTATCACGTAGAGTGAGTATGTGGTGAAGCACAGATAAAAAGTATTCTTTTTCATGGTTAAAAAAAATGGTCAGACTTTCTGGTCTTTCATCCTTTAAAGGCATCCTCCTGTGTCCCCATTCAAATTTATTAGCTCCTTTGAAAAAGGGCTTATCTCGAAAAAAGGGGGTTGTAATATTTGTCTCCACCAGCCTCGAATCCCGGCATCAATGAAGTTCAGGTGTGCAGCGGACGGGAAGACACGGGTGCTGTTTTAAGTTTGTAAGGATGAGTTATTGTTCCCATTTCTGCGCCGTATAACAATGATTTGCATGACAGGCCTGTAACGGTCGATGAGGTCACTGGCAGGGGGTTTAAAGCAAGGGTGCTTATGGTTAAAGATAATAAATATTCCCATGACAAGATGAGAGTAGAAATGACAGATGGTAAGAGGGTTTTTTTTTCCTCGTCTCAATGCCATGTGTGTCTTCTATCAAATCCCTCCTTCTTTGAAAGGATGACCGGAGAAAGTAAAGAGGTTCAACTTTGGCTCAGAAAGGAAAAGGGGGAAGAAAAAGTTTCGCTCTCTCTTTTTTTCTCTCACAGGCCTCTTTCATAACCATTAACTGTGTGATGACACCGGCGGATATTCAGATTGATTTACTATCGTCTCGGGATCACTTGGCCTGCGCAGAAGTCTCCTATACCAAAGATTCATTTGTGTTCTTAATGAAAGGCTTCCTGCCCCAACGTTTCTCTGAAGCAAAAATCCACCTATTTTGTTCCTCGCTGTGATTGCTCTAATGGCCTTATTTATGAGGTCACTGCTGAAACTCCTATCTCACTGGTGGCTCTTAAGCCACAAAATGGGCACGAAATTAATCTAAAATCTTCGGATCCTGACCCTCATTTTTCAAAAAAATTGCAGCAGTGCACCCAAAATCAATGAAGGAGTTAAAGAACTGCCAAACTGCAAGATAAGGGACAATTTGTCTGAAGAGTCTTGGCAAAACCCCAGGTGTAATGTCTTTAAACAAATACGCCTACGAGGCAAGACTACAATAGAAAAATAAAAAAACAGAATCACATGCAGTTACACCACTTAGACCAGGACCCTTGTTTTAAGCAATTACTGTCCCGTAACTTCATTATTGATGCTGACATATTCACCCGGTGGAGAAGTCTGCGAGGTTGCATCAAAGAAACCGTCAGTGGTGACCCTGACCAGGCCCGGAGCGGAGGAGGAGGAGGCATCAAAGCTGCAGGATCGCTGCGTCAAAAGTAAGTCCACAACACACACAGCCTGATTAACATGTCACAGGAAGACTGGGGGGGGGGTTCTATAATCAGCCTGCAGAGGGTGATTAGACCCAAAAATTCCCTGTTCGCCCCAGAGCTGAGGGGTTTGCAGGGTAGCGACGTCTTAGCCTGACAAACAAGTCATTTAGCTCCCCTCGCAGAATGCATGTGGACGCAGTGTGACAGTGAAGCATGAGGTTATGGTTTATAATCATAGCTAGAGAGGAAGCTGACGGGCAAAGGCTGAGTGGTTGAGAGAGACCGGAGAATGGGGTGGGGTGGGGTGGGGTGGGGTGGGGTGGGGTGGGAGTCGATTTACAAAGAATCAGTGGGTTCCTCAGTCTGGGTTCACCTTTAACCCCTGTGGGGGGCGATGACCTGTATTTCCCCACGGTGATTCATTTCCTCTTTCCCCCGAAACACCTTCCACTCCCTGACCACCGTATGTACACACACAGAACACACGCCTGTTGCTATGGAGATGGCTGTGTGGATCTGGGATGAGGAGGATAAATTTGGGCCAAGGGGATGGACCGGGATCTAGAGGAGGCCTCTGTGGATTTGTCATTAACCCTGAGGGCAAGAGCGAAGCAGAGTTAGGCTGATTTTTAACGCTCAGAGTAGAGCCAATCGAGGGAATCGACATCTAAGCCGATATGGATTGAAGGGGTAAAGGGGTAATCACTCGCATGCTGGCCAAAAGAAACAGAGGATGGCCTTGAGGTGCAACTTAAACGTAGCATCATGTGCACTAAGGCATGGACGGAAACAGCAAAGGGGGTAAAGACCACATTAAAAAGAGAAATCTGGTGCTAATCAAGTCTGAACGTGGCTGCTATTAGAGTGTTTGAGTTTGACCTGCAGACTATCAGAGCTTTAGAAAACATGAATCTTGAAACTTTGGCTTATATCAAATTTAGGAAACAAAAAAATGAGGACTTCAGACTTAACTTTGACTTCACTTAAGTTGAAATGTGCCTCCCTTGTCTTATCATATCAGCTTATATAAATGATTATATGAATTATTAAGCCTCTGCACTGAAAGGACTCGGTCTCATCCAGGTGACTTGACTTGGACTTGCCTCTAAACCTTTTTTTAGACCGTCACTGTCACATTCTGGGTGATGTTTCCAGTCTTTCTGAAAGCTCCATGTGAGGCCAAAACTCCAAACAATGAGTCACCCGCCACTTGTGCTTCCATTCCAGCTACATTAAGGACCAGAGAATCTGAAGGCCTTGCTGTGGGAGTTGGGGTGAGGAAGGGCTGCCTGGTCTAAGCCCCCAGAGTTACAAAAAAAAGCCAAATTAATCCCCTCACCCTCCTTCTAGACATGCATTATCCTCCACTGTCATAAACTTGGCTGTGGTGAAGATTTAAAGCTGCCTCAAGCTCTTTCTCGCATGGCTTTCCTTCCTAATTGTCTGCATGGCCAAGACCTTGACCAACGCTTTTTCTCATCCGAAGAGTCTGAGATTTACGGACCGATTGCCAACACAGGCTAATAATAACACCGACTCTTCACCCTGGGTTACTAAGAGAAGACAAGGCTGCACTCCTGATGATGGATTTGCAGGGAAGTCAAATTAATTAAATGATTTCCACTGAGTCGAGATTTTTGTCAAATATGGTTTGCCAGACTTTAAAAAACAGGCCTCAAACCAAGTCAAACAAAGAAATTCCTCCAGTAGAGATTGTCACAAGGATTATTCCACATGCATTTTTTAAGCTAAAAATCTGTTTTCAATCTCCAGAACAGAAATGCTTTACAGAGTCAGCTGTAAGATTATATATATGTATCTAAAGGCTAAACAAGACAGGCAATTCCGTAGACCCACAGTTGCTGTACTTGTTGTTTTCTCCGTGTTGTTGGTGATGTTATTGCTGCTGCTTCTCCAGCACATACATCACATCATGGAAAAGCCCTGCTTCTTCGCCAATTCAGTTAGTGGGAAGCAGCAGCGGATATGAGCCAAGGTTACGAACCGGAGGACATCAGCCGTTCTGATAACGTCCGGCTGTTGTGTGTGAGTGTGTGTGTGTGTGTGTGTCCTCGGCCAAGTCCTGCTCAACCACCAAGGCTGTGATAGAGTACAATGTCTGAATCTAACATTGTCACAGTTGAAACATTTTGTTCATAACAAGAGCGTTCATAGCCAAAGAAAAGGAGGAACAAGAAAAGCAATCAAAGGAAAAGCTCAGGACCTTTTCTCTTTTTTTTCATAGAGATAGTCCCCTTTTTTGCAAAGAGCCATTAGGTAGAAAGACTGCAGACAATGCCATTGCTTCTCGGAATAGATTTTATTTCCTCCTTTTCATTCTGAATGGTTCACTGAAATTTCATTTTGGCTTAGAAATAATGGAAAGTGGGTGAGAGGCGGAATTGTAAAAGGAGAGGAGGGAGATTGGCTTCTCGAGTGGTAGACGATTTAAGTTTCAAGCTCACTTCTCATGTGCTTACTTTAGCATAGAGAAGGTGCTATGTATGGATAAGTCTGTGGAGAATTAAGGTTACAGAATAATAGAAGTAAGAGTTCAAACAAGGTACAAAAGAACAAATGGCAAAAGAGTGAACCGGACCAAAAAGTTAGCAAATTTCAGAAAATGTAAATTTTTTAATTCATTTGTCTTATCGTGTTATCAGGTTTTTTTTTAGATCATCAGTGAATGTAGCTAATTTAATTTCCGAATATTTTGATTTAATCAGCACATAATTAATAGTTTATAACGGATCACAATTAAGAGGTAATCTTGTCAACTTTGTGTAAAAAACCTGTCTTTTATTCAACCCAAACTTTGCAGGGAGACGTATAAAAGCTCAGGGGTCATAAGCTCAGGGAATACAGACATCCAGCTTTTAATACTGAGACATAAACATGCTCTCAATGGCTGATTAATGCCATTAAGTAATATTTCCTAGCACAGGAAAAAAAACCATCCCCCTTAGGCATGATGCTCTGGTGCAATTTGGCTGATTAGATGAACTAGGCTGGTATTTAAGAGGGGATTGTGCTTGATCTGTTGGCTTCAATGCACGAGGATGGAGGGAAGGAGGGTGGAGGGTGAAGAGGATGAAGAGGAGTGGGCAGGGGGGGGCACGTGTGTCCATTACTGCAAGAAATATACATTAAACCAAAAAAAAAAAATCCTTTATGAGCGAGAGAGAACAAAGTGGAAGAAAAGGTTGCAAGAGATAAAAGGGATATAAAAGAGGAAGCAGAGGGAGATGATGAAGGGATGAAAAAAAGTCAGGAGACAAGTGAGAAGGGAAGAGAAGGAGAGCGCAGGTTTCAATGCATGCTTTTATACGGCTGTTTTTAAATCAGTATTTTCAATTTAAAAACTGCATGTCCGTGTAAAATTAACTGCTGCCGCTCAAAGCTCAAACATATTTGCAGGCTGTTCATTTTTTTCTTATGGAAAAGGGTCGTGAAAAGGACACGTCGTGACTGAAAACATCCAATCAGGAAGTGAACACAGTGTCTGCATCATCATCTCCAAACCTACTTTTTCTGCCTGTCCAGTTTTAAAATACATACGTTGCAGTGTGGATGTAGCCTGAGGCACAGGACAGCCGAGGCTCCTGTCACTGCTGTACCCTATTACAGAGACGCCACACTTCTGTCATCCACTGCTTTTCCAGGCCTGTTTACCTTTTACAAGTTTCCAAGTTTCCAGTCTTTGTCCCCTCTTGACCCTCCTTCAACTTCCTCCCTCTGTCTGTTCCTTTTTTGCATCTGTTTCACCTCGATTTCTCCCCTTTCCACCTTTTCTCTCTCTCTCTCTCTCATTTCTATTCTGTTATAACAGGACTGGATCCAGGGTATCAATATGATGTTATGATTCATTACTCATCAGACACCTTTGCTTTTTCCATCTCTCTTTTCCTGCGGATGGGACACATTACCATACCTCCTGCTCTCTCAGACCGCTACCTCTGGTGGTCTTGTCAGTGTGTGTCTGCCCCTGCGCAACCACCTCCCTGCTTCAGACCGTCCAAGAAAACCACAACCCTTTTATCATAGACACATACTGCGCTTTGCCCTCTCACCCCCCCTACTTATTTTTCTACCTTCTCTGCAGCAAAGACCTCGCATAAAGCAGCACGCTGTTAAAAAGCCAGACGCTTGATAAACAACATGCTTCCAATATGGCCCCCTTAGCCATTTATGATGTATAAATAAGTTGCACAGCGCCATTAATTAAACATTGAAGTTTACAGCAGCAGCCTCTCTCTGTTGCTGGGTAATAGTTTTAAGGAAAAGGGCCGTAAAAACGGTGCCACCAACAGAGAAGACCCAAGACACAAAAGGAGCCCACACAGGCTTTCGGTTGTCTCTCTTCCTGCCCCAAAGACACTGAAATCCGTCTCCAAGCAGGAGGGTTTTTACATGCATGCCAGACTGGGTTGCATCCATTTCACTGTTGGAGCAACTATGTAAAAAACCCAACAGAGGGAATAAACACGTGAGCAAGCAGGCTGCCATACCACACGGCCATGCCAAGTACAATATATGGTGGAATAATGGATCACCTCTAGAGTTCACTACAATGAGCCATAAGGCACATATCAAGATTCAAATTTCATTCCTTTCTGTTCCACAAAGTCCTTCACCTTCCTCACTATCTCGCTTGAGTCAACAGCTCTAAACTATCATTTTTAGGCCTGAGTTACTTGAAAAATACAATCACTTTCAAATTGCACATTAAGTTCTAATTGAAGAACTGTTATCAATGGAGAACAATCAGCCTGTATAGATCTATGAGCCTTGACCACCAGCAGGTTAATTCAACATGGATAACAAAATGCATGCATGCTAACCTTGTCTATGCTAATGCTAGCTAAAGGCATGTCTGTTCTTACTCTCTCATTATTGCCGTTCTGTGCTGTACTCATTGCTGCAACCAAGCAAGTCAGCCATCTTCTTCCTGTTTACATCAGCACATACATGCTCATGTGTAACTGAATGGTAATATGCATTTTTAGGTGCATTACTGTGCATAAAGGTTATTTCTGAAAGAGTGCTAAAAGGATATTTGTCTTAGTTTTAAGATTAAATTTTAAAAGCACAAACACCAACCAGCTCCACACACCCTCAGCCCCAACAATAAGAGATCAAAGTCACATCCACCCTTCTAATCAGCTCCTGTAAGACAGCAATCAGGCTGTCAAAGTGATCGGTGATTATTAGTAATGCAATAATTACTGAAGTTTGAAATGTAATTCCTAACACATTGCATCCATCGACCCCCGATGCCATGTGTGTTTCTTCCTCTAGCACACAAACACATGCATAAATAATCCCACATGAACACAAGCTAGCACAAACACATATTCACACACCCCCACATACACACACACACACACACACACACACACCAGTGAAACCAAATCTGCAGCTCAGCTCATATGGTTTGCAGGTTTGTCAGATTGTTAAAAGACAAAACAGTTATCTCTTCTCCACATCTAAGGCTCGGTTTGCGGTGAGTGCCTGTTCATCTCCAAAATAGCCTCCAACGGGGGCAGAGTTAGAGGAGAAAGGATGCCAAACCGGCCACAACTAATCACCATGTGATGAATCATTTGAGTCAAAGCCCTTAGCTGTGGCTAAAAGATCACAGATTGCAGCTCTTGTCTCTTCGGGCCCCTGAATCTTCTTGATTTACTGTGTACAGACTGCGAGCACAGGCTGTGATTTATGATCTACTGTACTGTTTTGTTTTTTTTTAATCCACGTGCACTTAGAGGTGGAGATGAGATGGGTAAAAAAGTAGATATATAAAAAATGCAACTCTTCAGATGCAAAAATAGAGAGACATGAAAGGAGAAATATAAAGTGTGACGACGAGCTTTTTTAAGTGGTCGCAGCCTCATCAGCCCAAATCTGTCTTTTAGCGAGCCTTTGAAGCAGACACACAAACACAAAGAGTCGAGCAAAGTTTAAACAGGATGTGGGAAGATTAAGTTTGCAGGAGTTTTATATTTGCTTTTCATTGTTTTTTCTTTCCAAACACATCTAGCCTAATTTTCTAGTAAATTAAGGGTAGATGGTATTGTACATTATGGCCTTATTTACCACCTGAAGGGACTATTTTAAGATTCCTTTCTGAGTTCATTTAAGCAGATATCACTGTAAGTTGGCTTGCAGTCGTAATATGCAGTTTCTGAATGTAAAATATTAGCTTTACTGTTCTGACTTGCCTTTCCAGGAGCCTCAGCTTGCCCATCAGATGCTTGCATCACCAGAAGATAGTAGAAAACAAAACAGAGTCAGTTTAATCTGCAATTTACATCGATGACACCATGATAAACGTAAACCAAGTCATTAATTCACAAAGGAAATAATACAGCCAGACAGGGTAAACAGTGGATGGAGATGGCTCTAAGCAAAAACAATGTCAAAAATAGAAAAAAGCTCTTGCAACAAACTGCTGCAGTGCCTCCAGTCTGCACCGGCTGAGAGACGGCGGCGTTAACAGAGCCGAAACCTACGAACCACTAAGTGGTAAGGTGATGCTGAGCCGCTGGCTGAGATGGAAACTGTGTGCAGGGTAAACATTTACACAGGCTTGATGAGACCTCGAGCATCCGGCACCAAACGCCTGAGCCATATATTCCAATCACATGCCCCCCCCCCACGCTGCCTGCTGCTGACACCCACTTTGGGCTCGGCGTGCTACTTTTTTTTTTTTTTAAAGCTGCACATGAAGCAAAACAGTCAGGCCGTAGCTTTGGCCACACTTCTTTTTGAGACAACACCCACAGTAACGCTTAACCTCGACTCTGCTGATTGAAAGAAGAATGAAAACGAGTGGGAGTGAGAGGGATGGAAAAGTACTTTCCAAAATCTAAAAATGAGAGCCTCTGTAAACGAGGGGAGGTTAAATCGTGGTAATTGTTTAATTGCACGAAGGAGAGAAGCTGGAGGCAACCTGGCAGCCCCTGACAGACAGATGTTGTAATGGCAGGTGGGAGATTGACTAAAACAGAATTTGCAGCAACATGTAGGCCTATTTATTTTCACACCCTTAAGCTTTGGGAAAGATTAATTAGATAGATTGGCTTCTCGTAATCTAGGTCATATTTGTCAGTTTATTTAAAGTTGTGAGTTAACTCTTTACAGAGAAGGAAAGTGCAGGAAAGAGAGAATGAGAAACAAAGAAAAAGAGAAGTAGCCATTAGCAGTATGTGTTCTTGTCTCTCAAACCTTTTCCGCTGCAGAATGGGAAGACTTTTTACACTCTAATTAAAAAGATTCAATTTCCACTTATGGCTTTATTTCCCCGGAAAAAAGGAGCTTAATGTGAAGGTTGTGTGTTATTTGTTGCTTTTTCAACATGCGATGTGGGCCGTGCCCTTCATGTGGATTCTCCGCATCAGGCTCTGAGCTCTCAAACACAGAGAACCAAACCACATTAGTAGATTTAATCAGGGACTCAGAAAATTGGACTGCCGCTTAATGTCTTTTCTCTACACAGCCTTTGTGTTTAAAATGAACCGAGTGGCATTAAACTAATATCGCCGAATGACTGAAGGAAGGAAAAGTTCACAAAGTCTCGCAACGAGCAGAAACTCAAATTATTGAGCAGCATTTTTTTTTTTAAAAGCTTTGAGTTCTCAATCCCTCTGTGATGAAAACATAAGTTACTGTATTTTCAAGTCTCAAGTGGGTTCAAAAGTTTTTTTCTCTTTTTTTTTTTGGATGAGTGCCTCAGTAGCTCGTAAAGGGAGACATTAAATCATATCTCAATGTTCCTATTGGCTAAAAGAGAGGCTCCTGTTGGAAACGTACTGTACATCAGTAAAGAGAGCAGAGGCGACGCCTTTGTTCTTTACAATGAGCTGTCTCGGTATTACTCACTATCTGATGACTGAATACTGGCTCAGGCTTTTGTTGGCAGGAAAGACAGTCTGGAGGAGCTAATCTATCATACAGTAATGGCGTACTTATAACCACAATCTGAAAAAGAACAGATTTCTGAGGTGTAGCGCTGCAGCCACATGGTTTCACCATAACTGTCATGTAGAGCTCGAGTGGATGAGTGTATCAGGGCGAATGAGTTAAGTGGATTAGTGCACCTGTTTTGCTTGTTCATGTGCAAAAGCTCTGTGTTTACATGTCTGCAGACTGAAAAAAGATTAATTTTTTTGTGCATTTATGCAAAAAAAGCATGCATATAAATGTATACAAGCTGATTTCATGAAGAGAATCATCCCACAGTGAAAAATGAATCTACTATTTAGAAACTGCTATTAAATTTTAGCAAAGAAATCAAATATGCCTGATGCTGACCTCTAACATGTATGTGTTCGCAGGCAGTCTGAGAGCCAAAGCCTCCCTCTGCATGACTTGGTGGACAAAGGCCAGATTTATAGCACAGGTCTGAGATGAGGTGGAGGTATAATAGGTATTAAACCTGGGCAGCAGCACAGAAAGGTGGGGGTTGGGGGAGGGGTGGGGGTTGGGGGAGGGGGGGGGGGGGGCAATCTGATACGGGGCTTCCTCTAATCAGCCAGAGGCTCCACATTCCCTCAGGCAAACAGGATGCAGAGAGAGAGTCCTAGAAATCCTTCCCTACATGCTCTGAAAAAGAAAAAAAAAAAAAGAGAAAAGAGCAAAAAGCTGGAGAGACGGAAAAGGGGTGGTGGTGGTGGGGGTGGTGGTGAGGGGAGGTGGTGGGGGGGGTTGTTTAGACAGCCAGGGGCATCTAAATAAACACAAACCAGATGCAGGGTCATGAAAAACATGCGTGTGAACATGGAACAGAAGTGTGTGGATGAGTGCTCTTAGTAATATGTTTACAGCACATGGGACTGACAGATCTGCTGATACGGACAATGTGCTCATACTCGTGTGTTTGCTCATGTACTTTTATTTTTTGGTACCGTACTTTTGAGAGGAGATGGGGACATTTTGTTTTGGTGCTGTTTGAGCGTTTAAAGCCGTTTTAAGCTGTAAATATTGGTCAGAATGAGTAAATTAAATCAAAAAGGAATAGAATTATGTGGTAATTGAAAACAACAGTGCAATTTCAAATGATTTGAAAATGGAGTAATTATTTTAGAAGTCCAGCCATTAAAGGTATTCAAGTTTTCACAGCGGTAACTAATGCCTTAAAGGGATAGTTGGGGTTTCAGAAAGATGAAGTACTTATCCACGGTGTATTATCCACAATATATGGCGGTCAGCAAACCCCCCCAGTTGTGGGAATCAGCAGGAGTACAGATGTAGGAAGCTAAGCAATGTGCTGCTGTGCATGGGAAACCGAAGCTGTTATAATGTTCTTTCCAAAGCCGCCAGAGTCCTTTGACAAAAACAGTAATTTAATCTCGAAGCACGCAGGAGTTGCTGGTCTGCATGCGCCTCGGTTGGTTGGTTGGTTTGTGTTTTAGTGTAAATTTGGTGTTTTAAATGGTAAGTTCGGATTCAATGAAGTCGCACAATAACAAAAACAAAGTAACATATCAAGGCGGCGGTAGACCAGCAAATGTATCACTCTGAGGCTTAAAATTTCAGCTTTTTTTTAATGGAGTCTGGTGACTTTGTAGAGAGTGATATAACTTTGATATTAGTATCTTCAGGTGGCTAAAATGAGTCTTGCTGCAGTTTCCATCCACAGGGGTTCATTGCTAAGCTTCTCACATCGGTGCTCCTGCTGCTTCTGTCAGCCACCATCCTCTGCATTACACTAATTATCCCTTAAAGCCTGATTCAAAAACAAAGATAATAATATATTCATAGTGTTGTAAGTTTATTCCACAGCTATGGACATCTGCATACCACAAAAAAATACTTTTACATTTAATTTTAAGGGGTATTTTTGACCTTTTCTGAGATGCTTTTTCTCTTCTCAAGCTACTTATGTTATTTAGGTCAGGTACTCACATGTTAGTTCATGCATCTGAAACCTTTATGTGTCTTGTTTAGGTGAAACGTGGAATCGAGTGTTGATGTATTTACTTTCAGATGCTTCTCGTTGATCTGCTGTGGCTTGGATTGCACTTTACTTGCATGTCTGCCACATAAATGAATGTAACGCTTGTGGCATGCAGTTATGATGGTTAGGGGCGAGGGAATGCATTATGTCAATGAGGGTCCTCACAAGTACAAACATGCACGTGTGTGTGTTGTAAGTAGGTGGTGAGACGTCTTTATATCTACTTCTTTTATATCTCCTCAACCATGAGAGTCTTCAATAGTTTTCTGTTTTCTTTTTTTTTAACGGTTTACTCACATGTGAAGTTTAAGCTTCTCGTCTTTGTTGTGTGCTTGAGGAAATGTGTGCACAGTGATCTCCGGAAATAGACGCCACAGTGGAAGAAGCTGCCTCTCACTGCTGCAGCTTCAGTCCTTGTTGTGGTTTGTGACACTGGACCAGAGAAGATCTGAGAAAAGGATGACACAGCAAAGGAGGCAGACAGACGGATAGATGGGGTGGAATTACGTCTTCTGTAATTTTTCTTTATATTCATCTTGAGTTGCTTTGATTCCACCTTTTTCTCTGAGGCTAGCCAGAGAGCTTTTATAATTATTACAGGTAAAGTAACAGTCATTAAGCAGTTAGAGACAAATTTACTGATAAGTGCCCTGATGACTGAGCTGCAGAGGTACTTGCAGTGGTTAAAGCAGAGGGTGAAGAATAAATGCTCTGAGGCACATATTTCTTCTACCAACAGGCAGGCCAAGCTACCAGCCGGCCCCACCCTTCACTCCTCCCATAATGGCCCTCGAAAGTGTTTGAAATAGTTGGAAGGATGACACACGCAAGGAAAAGAATGGCACAGCCAAAGTTGCATGAAATAAACTGGCCCTCGAGGAGAGACAGAGACCAGAGAGCAATTTGTTTCCCCTTCTGCGAATTACAGGCCGGAGCCAGCCACTGTCTCTAAATGGGAACCAGCTCGGTTCTGCCCAGACACCACTATGCAGGCACAGTAAGTGATTTGAGCAGAGGGAAACACCAGCCAAAACCCCACGTCTCCTCTGGGCTATGAAGCCGGCCCTGAAAATACTTGGGTGTTCCTTTTAAAACAATCTTTGAAAGGACTTATATAAGCGTACAGTGGAAATATCTAATATGGTGTCAGACCTCTTAGGCGTCTGTTTTGTTTAATCAGTATCGTATTTGTACGACCAGACACGTGTCATCCTGGGTATTTTTGCAGCGCCAGAGAGGAGAGTCAGTTATGTGCACGCACACACACACACATACACACACACACACACACACTCTTTCATCCAGATTTCCTTTAGTTTACTTTTAACCGTTTTACACAAATATTGCGATTAAACGAGGCCTTTGTCTTGTTGCTTAAAATTGTATAGAGAAATCATTTCTGTCTGTAGATGATTAAATGTTCAAATATTGTCAATAAAAACCCCACAGAGGAAACTTCATTCCATTGCAACAAATAAACTCAGTGACTTCATGCAAAAGAACAATTGCAGCTGTCAATCAAAAATGTCTGTGTTCTTAATTATGCATAACTTTAAGCCCTCGTATAATTCAAGAAAATCATATAAAAAATTCACTCTCAGCACAACTGTCATGAACGGGGAATTTAGCTATAAATCAAAAAACTTGTTTTGTACCAGGCTGAAAACATGATTATTTCTCTTTTAACGTTGGCATTTTAATCTACAGGGATGGACTCACTTTCCGTGAATGCCTCAAGTGGTCATTCATGGAACTGCAGTTTTTTGGCACTTCAGCGTTGGCTTCAACTTTCAGCCCCGAAGGTTTGCAGCTTGGCATAAACATATTTTGCAATCTCAGCAGTCACATTAGAAGACATAAACTAATTAGAAACTATGAATACAGCTGGCAGCCGTGTGACAACTAAGCAGCGCTGCACTGAGAGAATGATTTGATTTATGTGATATTAGATTCTAACAAAACATCTCATTAAAGTATAGAGGCTGATGAGTTAGAGATTGTTAGAGATTGTGTACAGTACATAAAGTTACCCTGTAAAATGATGTAAAAGTGTCTGTTCTCTTGGACGGTGAATTGCATCACGATGCTGAGGCAGCTGTTGGCTAAGTGAGATTTTATGAGTGAAATTTGCTTTACTGCATAAAATACTGTGCTAAAAATTTGCCTATAAAATAAAAACAAGTGTTTTAATAAATTGCAAAGTGTCAATGAAGATGAAAATATACGGAATATTAATTCTGCATGAAGTGTTTTTACTTATTAATCCAATTTGTTGACCTCAGGTGCATATTTTTGACTACAAAGATTAAAGCATTGTAATTCTTATGTGAAACAAGTGTCCATTGAATAAAGGCTAAGAGGAGGCTAAGGAGTATCTGTTCATGACTCTGACAAGCCTGAACCACCCATAACTTTTATCACAATTAAGACAAACTTTTAAATACAAAAAAAAAAAAATGGGTGACTACAACAAGATTTCGTAAAATCTTCTTGAGAATTTATCAGTAAAGTACGAGCTTTTCTCGCATTAGTTTCTGTTTCCTACACATCATTTAAAAAGCATTTCTTATGGCAAAACCCAATGAATCCTCAGATCTAAAATCCTTCCTTCTTATGCAGTAAAGTCCACAAGCCTTTGATGGATTTTATCCTCCACTTTTGTCATGTGAACCTGAACCCGAAACCATTAATATGGTTTTAAAGTTGCAAAGTCAAGTTCATTTTCCGTCTTAATGTCTCTTCCCCCCCATTTCATGGACTTTTAGTCTGTCTCGAAGCCATTTTCATTAAACTTTAATTCAAGCCGGGATGGCAAATGTGATGACGGCCTGCATCTTGTCTTTGAGGTTAAAAACCTCGCTGCATAAAAAGGAGCTCTAACGCTGTAACCCTATAAGGTTCTTCTGTGTTTCGACGCTATTTTCTATCACGTCCTGCATGCATGACCAAGCGTGTTTGCTGCGGATATTTTGCATATGGGTATTAGATGAGTCATTGGCTGGAAACACCGACTCATCCTCTCCAGCTCTGCCGAGTAAGCGTATCATTCCACACATTTATTACAGTGTACGCATATAAATAAAACATGCGGACAAATGCAAAACACACGCATATAAACATAATGATGGTCTATCTGATCAAACACAAGCCTGACATACTCAACTGTGGACGGATCCTGATGATTAATGTCCCTGAGGTATAAATGAAAGCTCTAATTTAAGACAACGCTCACATAGACAGAAGTTGGCACAATTTAATCTATAAGGTTAAACCGAAAAGTTATTGCCATTTGAAACCATTTATTACATTTTCAGTAACCAAATTGCATTTTAAATGTCGCTGAAATATCTTTCCCTTTGCTCTGTGCATTTAACACATTGCAATTTATGCTGTTATATAAGTTTGTACATTAATAAAAAAGTTTAAACCAACTCGTATTTACGATGCCAGCCAGCGCGGGGTACCAACTTTTAATCTACTAGCTGACGAATCTCAGCCGTGCACATCCCGAGACGCCACCGTCATGGTCATGACAGAAAGCGAGTGTCCCGTGGAGCAAAAAAAAAAAAGAAAAAAGAGGCGTCTGGTCACTAATGTCAACAGGCACAAGCCACAGCATCAAATTAAATACATTAAAACGGTTCCACTGAGTCGTTTCTTTCAGCTGTATCAGTGTTCGTCTGCAACGCGGATACGAGAGGCATGGCTCCCATTTCTACTTCAGGCTGCGCCACATGTGATTTTAACCAATCACAGCCAGCCCCTGTGGCCACTTACCTCATCTTGTCCTCTGGAAAGAGATACTTATTCAAATGGATTAATCACCAGAGGGAACCACTTTAAAGAAGACTGGCAGAGACGGAGGGATGGGGCAGAGAGACGGTTGCAGTAAAAAGTGGATGTGAGGGGATAAGATGCTACGTCGTAGCCAAGGCAGCAGGGAGGACTTCAATAGCGGGCTGCTGGCACGACTACGTGGCTTAAGATTCCTGGCGTTGCCTGCATGTCTTTAGGGGGCCGTCTTTGCGTGCCCACCATATTAAGGTGGGCCAAGACCCCTCAGAATTCAGCCCATATGCTCCCCCTCTCCCCACTCAGCAGCAGCTTGTGCCTCAGCCAAAGCACACAATCTGTCCCGATTACCAGCCTCCCCCCCTCCTCCCCTCCTTCATCTCTGATACCGGCCCCCCCTTTTTTTAAAAAATACGCATGTGTCTGGTTGTCTCTGCGCTGTAATAACTCAGCTGCACTGAAAACCGCAGAGACCCCACCTGTCTTTGCCTCTGCCTTCCTTGATCTTTGACAAATTATGCCAAGTGTGTCCAGAAGCAACGAGGCAGCTCAGAAGTTGGAGCACAAATCAACAAAAATTCGCCCCGTGTGGTGCTGCCGCATCTGAAAAGATCAGATTTACAAGAAAGAATTTCATCACCACCACAAACTATCTTTCCATGTTTTTTTTTTTTTTTATGCTTTTTCAAAATCGGGTTAACATGTCAACTGGTCTTCCATCCATCATCCAGCAGGGGTGTGACATCAGAGTCAAAAGCCAGACTGGAGCTGCAGTTTTCATGGTGCCTGCCTGTTATAATGGACATTCTTGGCTCAGTGTGGGGACGAGCGCAGCTGCAGACGACCCGGTCCACAGTGGGCTTCTCATGGCGTTTATTCAGTCAGAGTGACCCGCTAATGGCCTGCCACATGTGACCAGGAAGAGCCAGACCCGTACTGCGGTGGCCACATGTCCACATGCAAATACTGATACACCATATTGTACCAAATGCTCACTCACCTGCAAACTTTCAGACATGATTTGGCTGCGACTAATGATAATTTAATCATCAATTAGTCATCACTGATCATCATCAAATGTCTATTATATGTGCAGTCCATCTTTGAGTCCGTAAAATGTCAAAAATAATGAAAATATCTCATGATAATATATCAGACTTCATGTTTACATCTTCAAATCCCTTGTTTTATTCAGCCAAGAGCTCAAAACATGGAGTTAATTTGTCCACAATGATGAGAAACAGACAAAAAGCAGCGAAATGTCATTTTTAAGAAGCTGCAGCGAGTAAATGTTTGCATAAATAACTTTAAACTGGTCAGAACAGCTATTTGTTTTCACATATTACAATCACACACACAAACACACATTTGTCCTTGTATTCAGGCACCAAAGTACACACACACACACACACACACATACACACACACACACAGGTATAGAAAAAAATAAAGCATTTCCTTGGCAATAAATGGGTTTATTTATCACATTTCAAAGCAATACAGAGAAAAAAACTCACTTCCTGAGAAACTCTGGTGACACACTTACTCATAATTAAATTCTATTACAGTGCAAACAGCCGAGCTAATACAAAAGAAAAGTATGACAGATATTCCTCGTCCAACAAGCCTCACACCAGTTTCTCTGTTCCTGCAGGGCCTGTTGTTTACCTCTGCAGGAACATGGCAACGCAGGACGTGTTTGTCTTGCTTTGGAGATGATGATGGTGGCATAATAGACTCCAAGGACAACAAACAGCCTTACAAAAGCGAGCTGAAAGGGGCTAATGAGTAACTGCAGGTCAAACATAAGTGAAATATGGGCCCGGATGGGGGCGGAGTTTCATTTTTTTTAAAGCTCAGACGCAGTCGCCCGGTCCTGGCTCCTGCCTTGTGCCATGTTGAAATACTTTCTTTGCTTTTACATGCTTTCATTAAACCCTGAGTGGTCATTAATCACAGCACCACTGTTAGACAAGGCTCTGTGAACACAGAGGGAGACGCTCAGTGATGGTTTACAGTAAGAAGAACTCCACAGACGTGAGTTACAACAAGAGGCGGCATCGTAGACAGACTCACAAATGTGTGCAGACAGATTTATATACCAAAAAACATGCACACATGCAGAGATAGAGAGTGCAAACGCTGCACTTTAGCATATTTGCACATGCATCAGAGTGCAAACCCTCATCGGTGATTAAATTAAAAAAATGTGTCAGAGGGAAGATCTCAGTATCTGTAACGGACATCTAACCATCATACATGATGTGGCAGGTTACGGTTTCACTCTCTTGGGGAAACTCCAACAAAATTCAAACAACACTACGAAATCCACCCGTCCTGTGAGACATAATCAGTTATGACTCAAGAACGACAACATCCACTTTCCTTTTGCCAACTGGAGAAATGACTCAACCTCACAGAGCTTGATCCTGAAGCTTATTTTGACAGCTCGGAGTGGACTTCTCCATACGTTCAGACGGTTTCGAGGGGAAAAAAAAATCAAAATTGAGTACGTGTGTGCATCACTGAAGAAGTCTGCGCTCATGTTGACACACCGAGCTTCTTCAGTTTCAAACAGAGTTTTGTTCAGTCTGACGCAGCAGCAGCTTAACTTTTTTATCTGCAAAAAAACTGATGAAGCAAGGTTGTTTTTTTTGTTTTTTTTAAATACTTCACCTCCATCCGACGCATTATTTAATGTTAAATTGTCAATTAAACTTTTATGCCCAGACGGTGGAGAGTGAGCCACAAATCTTCAGCTCCATCTTTTATTCATCTGGCCTAGTTTGTGAGAAACATAAAGACTCGCAGTATACAGCACCTCATCGCTTCGGACGTATTTTTTAACAATCTGCAGTAATATCTTAATGTCCACTGATTGGATGAAGTCTTTTTAAGGTGCGGTGCTACGTTTAGGTCACCTTGCATGCATATATATATGTGTGTGTGTGCAAGTGACTTCAGTCCAATGAAACAGAACCAGTTACAGACTCCAGAGTCAAAAAGTGGGAGAAAATCCAACAACAAAAAAAAAAGAAAAAAGAAAGAAAAGAAAAGGAATGAAACTCACAGTGAGTTTGGGAGTCACACCACATCAATTCAGAGCTGAATCGGCTTCAAAGCTGATATCTCACAGCTCATTTACCTCCACAGTCATTTTTCATTCAAAGAATCCCTGACAGCCAGTGAGGAACAAGCACGATACACACTCACAGATGGACACACTCTGGCATTTCAGGAATCTAAACGTATTCTAACAGTCTTGTTTTCACCTTTTACAAACACTGAATTGCAGCCGGCTGTCAAATATTCATATAATTATCATTTGAAATGATTCTTCTCAGATTCACTCGAGCCTAACAACAGTCATGAAAAATGTACCAAGGTGCATGAAACCATGGAAGAAACTTAAGGGCTTCTTTAAGTGTTTGAGATTTTCAGTCTGTTAAGCTTCTTGGAAAAAGGAAACAGGTTGAAAAAACTGCAAAAGGAAGATTCTCCATAAAACAAGAGGAAAGTTTTTTTCATTCTTATTGGCACAGAAAAGCTGCAGGAAACAGAAACAGAAAAGTCACATTCCCCATTTGGATTCCACTCGAAAGCCCATCCTTTATGTTCTCCAGCTATTAAAATCAGACTGGTAAATAAACTCCAGAAGCATTTTCAGAAGGAATTTGAAAGCTAAGCTGGAAAAAAAGAGAAAAAAAGAAAAAAACGCCCAAATGTTCCATTTTACTAATTGCTTTTTTCCTTTTTTTCCCTTCTTTTTTTTCCCTGCAGAAAAGGGAAAAAATATCTTTATCACACTTTGAAAAGAAAGATACATGTGCACGAGATCACAGGTTAATGCCTCAGGGAGCTTCTGTCAACTTTTAACCTGTAAAGGATGACAATAAATTCTGTCCACTCTTAGCATATAGAGCATCGGTCAAAGAAAAAAAAAAAGTAAGTGAAAATATAAACGTTTCCTCCTTCTGGACGACTTTTCTATCACAAAGAAAAGGGAAATAAAGTGATTTTCCAGGCTAAAAAGAACAAAAACTACTACTTTCTGGTGCTGTCATTTGTGGCAACCTCATTCCTCCAAACAGGTTAAACCAAAATCCATCAATTGTCTGCAAATACCATTTGCCTCAGCTTAAACTCATGGCTATATAGCACATTAGTGAAATGTCTCCAATGGGACGGATCAAAAAGAAACCCTAAAACATAACGGCTCATGTTAAAGGCAAGGTGCATTAAATCCTTTTTTCCATTTGTCCCTCCATGGTCTATGTTACTGAGCTCATGCGTCACCCTTTTTTTTTTTTTACCGTATTATATATTTGAGTGAGTGTGTGTGTGTGTGTCTGTCCGTGTGTGTGTTTTCATAGGTGAGTGTGTTTGCTCGAGGAGGAGAAACGGCTCTTCATGGCCGTGACGTTTCTTTCCTCTGAAACTGTAGGCTAATATATTACTGGCACCATTAAAACCTGTAAGTCAGGAGATGATCCAAGAGTCTAACATCCAGGCCACCCAGCAGAAAATCCTCCCTTTAACGATGGAAATGGAGGAAAAAAGAAAAGGAATGATCAAACTGCTTTTGGGTTTTAGAGCATGCAGAGCCTTTGATACGGGCCAGTCGACTGTAGCGCAGACTGAAAGATCCCATTTTGCTCTGAGGAGAAAATAATGCAAACCAGCCACGGGAAGGACGGACGGATGGAGGGGAGGGAGGGGGGGGGAGGGGAGGGATGGGAGTTCACATAGGTAATATGGAGAAGTGCCACGGCAGGGGGAGAGCTGTCCGTTGCTCCGGGGGTGATGAAGACATGGAGATGTGGGACGGGAATCTGGGGAGCGTCAGCGATGACGAGCAGCCACAGGAGCCGACGCCACACAATTCATCTCTATTAACTCCCGTTCACCTCGCCTTTGAACTGTCATTTAACTGGATGGAGTCTGTGCATGTGCTGCCTGGCTCTGTGTCCACAGTGTGTGTGTGTGTGTGTGTGTGTGTGTGTGTGTGTGTGTGTGTGTGTGTGTGTGAGCTGTTACCAGCCATCTGAACCTAATTTGATAATGACTGCATCTTCCTTGGAAAAGAACTGATATTAACTGTTAACTGCCTGGAAAGTGGTTTTCAAATAAACACATTTTTTAAAATATTTTTGTAGTGATATACTTAAAAAAATCACATTATACAACATATTAATATAATTTAACATCATTTAAGGATCATTTGAGGATCAATTAATAGTTTATATTAAAAGTGTGCTGTATGTTGCCGGTGTAAATTTAATTTTTTTCACATTTGTCTGGCAAAACAAGTAGCATATAAGTTGTTTTTGTGATATTAAATATCATTTTTAGCCTGTAGACAACTTCTTTATCTTAATGTTTAATATATTCACAATCTAGGATTTTCCTTTCAACCCAAATCCCTCAAGTTGCACTCAGCTGAGCACCTAAATGCAGTCTAATGTGGTGGTTCAATGTGTGTGTGTGTGTGTGTGTGTGTGAACATCAGTTTCTGCAGCCAGAAGGACGATGATGTTTTAGATGGATCGGTAGTTATTGCGAGTGATGATCCCTGTGAACCATAATGGCCTCTTTTCTCCCCCTGGACCCAGTTAACATCAGCCTAATGATCTCTGAGACCAGATGAGACGCCATCACGCCAAACCTCCTGTGTCGGATCACACAAACACACACACGAGCACACACACGAGCAAACACGCCGCCTCAATGAGAAGCATATGTACATATGAATACAATTGCAGGCTCATATCATAAGGCTGAGCACTCAGACGCTGATATTTTGCACCCGTGCAATGGAGAGCAACAGTTAAAGTTACATAACTCATGTTCTTTCTTGTTCCTGAGTATCTGACAACAACCCGTTCCACCTTAAGCACCAGAAATCAACAGCATTGGTGTCGAACAGACGACTGCAGTGCACGTAAGTTAGACAGATTTTCTTTTAGGGGGTTCAGTGAGTAGACAAGCACGGCAAACTCCAGACATCCAGCGTCTGTCTGCTCATCCGCTCCCCGGGATGTCACTCCATTCATCATCCGACTGCACGCCACACAGCTCCGCTCAGCCGCATTCTTCAGTCACAATCAGCTTTTCATACGCATCCTCTGATGACTAAGCCAGACGCTGGAACAGACAGCGACTCCTCAGATGGCTCTCAGTGGCAGGAGATCCAGGAGGCTGATACTCTATCCTTGCGAGGATCCGCCAATTCGTGCGTGTAAAACTATATCTACACCGAGATTGTGTGAAGTTTTCAGGCTTAATCTGGTTTAATCTGTGAAGCTAAAATGACCGGGAACAAGTTTGAATGATACCAAAGCTCGTGCAAGTTGTGCAAGAGAGCGAAGATCCTTTGATATAAGTATGAAAGACGGGAAGAAAAGTATCATATGAGGCCGAAAAGCAGGTTTATGACTCAGTGTTGATGAGAGTTGGATGGATTTCAAGTTCAAAAAAGTTTAAGGATGAGATGAATTAAAAAACTCGGACATGTAACTTTCATCTTTACTCGTAAGAAACAAAAAATAACAGCTGCAGAGTCAGAAGATGTCTTTTAAGGAAAAATGTAAAGGCAGGCCATTCCAGGTTTCAGCAAATAATCAATGCTGTTGTTGATCTGGTTGGTACAGTTTGGAATCATAATCATAGACAAATACACAAATGCATAGATTATAGATGATATTTTTTGCAGGTTTATGTTGGAGTAATGAGCTTCTGTCCTGCTGCTCATCGTTGTTCCACATTGGTTTATCTCTCAAAACCCTTTATTGGCTAAAAATATTTTAAGATGAATAATTTTGGTCCATTCATTTTTTAGTTTCTTTAATGTGAGAACATCCACAAGGATAATCACTTACTATCCAAAAGAACTAAAAAAGCAAGTGAATATTCAGATGTTAGAAACTCAAGCTGATCATTTTTGTGGCACTTTTGCACAAAATACACTATTTACTGAATCACTAAGTACCCAGATTATTTCTAATTACTTTTTTTGTTGGTTGACCAGACCAAAGTCTACAATATAGTGATGAATTTAAAGAGTTTATTCCCTGCAGCTCAGTTTTAACCATCTTTCTCAGCTCTCTGGTGACTCAAACATGTGTTTTGCTTTAGTTTGCTGCCTCAGTGGTTCACTGTGATTGTCACATGTACAACCTGACATGTGCTCCTGTGCACTGTCAAGTCATTGATAAAGTCTCCTATGGATACAGACTGGCAGACTGATTGTTGACCGAGCCACAGATTGTTCCCAACGGAGCGAGAGAATAAAAAAAAAAAAGAAACAGACAAATTTTCTTTGTAGTTTCTCCAGCATCCACTGGAAAGATGACATCAGTCAACGGAGGGAAAAAAGCAGAAAACATACAGACGCACGACAAAACGAACTCTGTGGATATAAAACGAGCCTCCCGTGAGATTAATATAAGTTTTTAAAAAGATGAAAATCAGCAGTTTTTTCTTCAATAAGCACCACTGATCTGAAACAACTCCACCATACAGGCAACGAAAAAGAAAAAAAAAAAAAAAAAAGGACGAGCTGAGTGGTGAAACCTGCTCTTTGGATAAATCATTTTTAAAAAGTAAGTCTTCTAAAATCATCGTAAAAGCTTTTTAATGAAAACCTATCCTTTGATGGAGTACCTGCTGCGGTTTCTCCTTCTTTTTTTTTTTTTTCCAGCACAGTAAATGGAGACGGTAGCTGAATCCCCCACCACCCCCCCACCCCCCCACCTGTCATATTAGGAGCCCTCAAAGCTCTCAGGATGTGTTTCTCAGGAGGTGATGTGAAGTAAGCGAGCCAGCGAGCCTCCTGCAGACAAACCCAAACAAGAAGAAGATTTACAGATACCCCCGTAGCTTGGGTGAGGTTTCACATGAGGGAGAGAATAAAGAGGCTGGGGAGGGACGTTATTTCTCTCGACACTGATCGAAAGATTAGACGACCAGGTCTGGTTTTGAAGTCAAACGCTGCAGTTCTGCTGCTTTTCTCAGCGTCAGCTTCACATGTCGGCCTTTAATATCTGCGCCGGATTGCTGGAAAAGCGAAACCAGTACAAGTTCTGACGTTTCCCATCAAGAGGTTTTTTAATTGATTGATTCTTTTGGAAAACCAGCCTTCAAGTTTCACAAAAAAAGGTGCACATGTTGAATTTATTCCGCGTAGCTGCGCTCTGTTCATATGACAGGAGTGCCGCCGTGATGAAAGACTGTTCAAAAGAACATGTGCCGATTGTAAAAAAAAAAACACTCAGGGGGTCTCGAGCAGGTCAACAGCTTCACAGCATCACCAGAGGAATTCCTTTCACATACTAAGATGTTTCTTCCAAGTCTTATTTACCTATTATTATTCATATATCGGATTTTGGTAGCTGGGAGGGGAAGCGCGGGGAGGTTGGTACAAGGTGAAAAACAGGATTTGAAATGGCCAAGGGAAATAATTACCAGCTTTGGCTTTAAGAGGGAAAAAAGGCGAATCCACAGTAGAATTCTTAGACTGGAAACTTTGCTAAAGGGGCATTTTTGTAATTAAGGAATTTGCAGCAGAGGACGAGTCTCCAAAAAAAAAAAAAGAGAGAAAACCTTCACATTGGCAGGTCCCCTCCTAGACTCAATGGCAGTAACTAAAATGTGCCCTATAAATTATTTTTATCCAGGCTCAGAGCTTTACAAAAGTATAAATGACATTTAATGAAGTAGAAAAAGGGGCACTAATGTCTATAATACTGTTTAATGTAAATAGGTTTGGGTATATTTAATGTTTAAACAGATACCAGTACACAGGATTTAGTATTATTATTCAACAGCACCTCTTTTCAGGACTTTACTTTCTATAAAAATTGCTTCAAAGAAAGCAGCTGTTCAAGCAGCTGGAGGCGGCTGGAGCAGCTGAATTCACTCTGCACACTTTACTCAATGTGTAGATATCTGGACCGAAAATGAAGAATCTGATGAAATAATTGCACAGTATTGGACTGAAATAACACGAATGACAAAAGGAATAAAACCCAAAAAGAAGCAGACGGATAAACACCAGCGCAGCATCAAACATTTAGTCTGCTGGATTCAAAGAAGAAGAAGAAACAGAGACATTGTCTGCTATGTTGCTGTTGTTGTCACCATTATTGCAGCGTTTGCATGCTGCTGTGCTCCCTTGTTAATAGTGTGTAATCCACAAATTGGTTTCTTTCGAAGGTTGTGAGCCAAGACGACAATAAAAGTCTGGTTATTCTCCAACAACAGCTTGTCTGACTCTCTTACAATCGACTTGAGATGTTAAAGTTTTGTCATTCAGTTTCTTTGGCGCTTGCTACATGCAGCTATTAGAGCATCAATCAAGGTACGATCTTCAGCTTTTAGCTATATTTTGTGATTGACAGGTTATTTTCTCTGGTATGATGTGCTGCCTTGGCCATCCTATGCATCTTTTTGCATCACAAATATTGCAGTGAGCATGGTCTGCACAGAGTTTTGCAAAGTGTAGCCACACCTGTGATCACTTTTGGCTCATTGGTGCTTTGACATACTGTGAAAAGCTGCAATAAAACCAGGGTGATGACAAGCTGGATGTACTGCAGAGGTGAAAAAGAATCAGTCATAAGTCATAAGTTCAGAAATATGGCACAAATTGATTTTACATAAACTGATATTTGGTAGTTCTGATATTATTCGGTTGGTACTTTTGTAAAATACCAAGTTTGGAAGCCAACTCTACTGGCAAATTAAAAAAGGAGGATATTATGTGCAACTGCAAGTTAGTGCTTGGAAAGATCCGCCAAACGAGTGTGTGGCAGGTGGAAACAGTGGAAAGCACTTAGCCTCTGTCATCATAGCAATGTGCTGCTGCAGCGGCTGTCGACATCCCGTCTCAAACAGAACGACATTAACAGAACAGGAGCCTTTTTCTGTTTGGGAGGTACATTATAGGACCAAACACAGGCTGCTGTTTCTGCTTATTTTCTTTACCACGTTCTCGTCCTTTTGCCTGTGCAATATTTCACCTGTTACACTTTTATTTTCCTCAAATCTCTCTACAAATATCTGAGTCCCGCTCTGTTTTTTCTTCACCATTATCATTTCTCACTCAGCTTCCTCTTGTCTGGCAACCAGACCGAAGTATCTGGCTCTAATTCTGAACGTCAAAAGAAAAATGGGCAAATGCTTTATGAAAAGTGATGTTAACCCCATGACAACTTCTAATATGATGATTTATCGCAGCCAAACATGTGTACACGAGCGTACGGGCTCGGCTCAGAGTTTATGTCAGCTCGACTCACCACATCCTCCTCGTGACGAAAAAAAGATCACATACCTTATCGATGGCACTCTTTTGTATGGTGTACATGTGTGTGTGTGTGTGTGTGAGTGTGTGTGTGCCGAGGAAATACCCAGTCTGAGAGTATCCACAACAAACTGTGCACAAAATCAGTATTAATCATTCGAAGGAAAATCCTCCAAATATTTGTGGGTTTGGCCGTTTCCAGCCGCAGGAACCCCAAGAATCATAACAGACGCTTTTATTCCTGCTCTGGCACAAAACAACGGCCCATCTCGGGATCTCCATTTATTCTCTCTAAGAAGCCGCTCCATTGGTTTGCAATTTATCAGAAGCAAATCCAAAATGGCATGGGGAATTTGGAATTCAGCTACTGTGGATCTATTAGGGAGCCACTGCGTTATATTAGATTTCTAGATTCGACTGAAACGATCTTTATGACGCTGGAGCGTTCACAAATATGTTGGTTGAGCTCGGAGCCTAAACCAGGCAGAAATAAAGTAAGTACACTGAAAATAAATTAAAATAACTATAATGATTTAATATATTAGATGAGAAATGTTTCCAAAGGCCTGCAAAAGTATTTATTGGTCTTTTTTTTTTAAACACAATTTTCGGATTTTTTGGAGAAAAATGAAGAAACACATTAACAAATCATGTGAGGTATTCAAGTGTTCTTTAGAAAAGTTTGTTTTTGTGATGAAGCCACACCATCTGTTTTGATATTATTTTTATTATATATTATTATTTGGTTTTTTTAGCGTGTCATTTTTTTGTATTTTTAAAATATTTGATTTTATTGGCCTCTTTGCCGTCCTGACACCAGTATATCACTTTTTTGCAGGCAGGCAGGGGACATACATGGATACGGATGGATTCCTAATATGACAAGTAAATAATCTGGATGAAATCTTGCCGTCCTAAATATTTGTTTAACTTAGATTGTCCTAAAAGGTTTATGAGATATTCTCCAAAATATTGTAAACTACACTCCTACATTGCTATTGAACACAGAGTTCTTTATTTTTAAAGTGAATTCCTTTCCTTTAAGAAAGATTTGTCATGTGTTACGGACATAAAATCCTCCTGTGATATTTTTTTTGCGTCAAAGCTCGTTTTTTTTCCTCCCACTGTATGACGAACTGGATCAAACCCCGACTCCCTGACTCCTTTCGGTCCTGCTGACCTTCTGTCTTCCTGTTTGGTCGTTGGTCCTGGAGCCACCGGTTCCTGCGTTGGCTTATCAGGGCTGATAAGAACCTGAGCCTCCTTCCCGGGGAACTGTGGGGCGTTCAGGGCCCTGAGGGTTCTGCAGAGCACAGAGGCTGCTTCTCAAGGCTTATCTCCCCTTTTTGCCCAGCAGTACAGAGCCAGAGCCAAGGCCAGTCAGGTGGGCATCCCTGTGAGGCATGTCAGCAGCATGCCAACCACACACAAAGACACACACACACACACATGCACACACACTGCCATCAGCCCTGGCCTTCTTGCCTCTTTCCCCTCCATCACTATCTACACTTGGCAGCCGAGGTCAGAGCACAACATGAAGCGGATATTAGCGATGTGTGGGCAGCTGCTAACAAACTAAGGCGCATAATGTTGTTTCTTTGTCTGTCATGTCGTGCAGTTCTTCCAGGGTCCGTTTGCAAAAGAAGCAGAAAACCACATTCTCTCACTTACCACTGAAGTATCATGTCATGCACGTAGTTATGGAGATTTTTAACCATTATTCCAATATAATAGCTGTGAAAGGAATTTCATATACAGTCTTCTCAATACTGAAAAAATGACCTTCAAACAAGCTTCCTGTGGTTTTCATAAAGGGACTATTTCTTCTGTTGAAAGTAGTTCAGAGGAAAAATGGGAAGCTTTGGAAAAACACACACATGTTAAGTATTTAGTTGAGTTATTTTAGCACTTTGAGCTCCATGAACATAATAAAACTGCATTCTTGTGTCTTTACTTTTGTTTTTTCTGACATTTCAATACTGAGTTTGGTTTTAATTTGCAACACCTTCAAGGTACGGACTGAAAAATACAGAGTTGTATCTAAATATCTAAAGTCGAAAAGGACTATTTGCATGATTGTGCTCACAGTCACTCACTCCGAACATTTTTTGATTTAATGAGACACGTGATTGGCCCACGATTTCAGCAGTTACGACCCATAAAATCTGTGGTGAGGTGCAGCCCAGCGCGGTGTGTTTGACGGGTTTGACGGGTTTGGCAGTTCAGCGTGCCGAGATGCTTGTGGCATCTGATTAAAAAAAAAACAAAAAAAAAAGAAAGAAATGCATAAAATGTGGAAGGATTACTTCTGTTCAAACTGGGAATATGAGGAACATGGTAGAGCATCTTATCAGGCGTGGAGGAAACTTCAGGGTGGACAGCTGCTGCAAACACCTTCCTTAGCAAAAAGACAAACTGTAAATGTTAATTACTACAATAAATTGTTGCTATTCTCATCTTTTTTATATTAAAACTAAGCTAGAAGTTTGAAGAAATTAAAAATATCTAATAAAAAACTGAATAGTTTTAATTATATAATATTTAACAAAGTAATTATTTGTATTGGTATCATTTTTAAGGGTAAAAATGTTGGTACTGGTGCCATTAATTTTTAAATGATACTCTACATTAGTTTCCTCTCATAGCAACATAATTTAAAAAACAAATGAACATACTTTCAGCTGAGGCTTGAAAATTACACCAACGTCTGGAACAGCAATAAAAAGTGGACAAGAAGAAGAAGAAGAAGGTGCAGTAATTTCACCTTCGTGCGCAGTCAGCAACCTTCACTTTGAGGCTGAAACTTCTCCTCTGCTGCTCTTTTGCTCGAGGGCTCCTCCTGGATCTTCTCTCACTCTCTGGAAATTCCCCTCAAAGTCTGCCCCTAATCACATAATGTGCTGAATGCTGGATTTTTAAAGTATGGTGAATGTTTACACACGTGTTAACACTGATTGGCCCCCTGGAGTGACTATTTGTCATAAGGAATGAAAGAGGTTCATTAGTGATCGCAGCCAATTGTTGGTCTTAAGGGCAAAAAGATGTTTTTGCGGCGGTGTCGACTCAGCGGATCACCAAAGGTAACCATGGGGAACAGACTCATAAAATATGAAATGTTTATTTTTGTTTCCTGGAAGAGATAGAGAGAGAGAGCTATTTTTTTAAAATATATATGAAAAACAAAAAAACAGAAACCAGGCTATAACGCTCTCCTACTGGCTTGCAAAGGCTTGAAATCCATCTTCACCGCCATCAACCAAACCACGAGAATCAATGACATTAAAATATAAAAAAAATAAACATATCAAGGAAATATATTTTCCAGCTTTGGCTGTAAAAATACAAACATTTTGAATACAGACTTTTAATTTGAGCTGCAAAGAGAAATTTAAGTCCTGCTGGGTGAAAAAATCTGCCATCAGCTCACAGAGGAAACAGCTGTCTGATCATCTGCCTGCAGGTCTGATGTTCTACACACACAAGTATGTACTGTATGCTAGTTCTTTATGCCTTTCTGTGTGTTATGTCCTCTTTTTAAATGAATATTTTGACTGCAACAAATAATGTTAATAGTGACGTCTTTAGATTGTTTGTTCTGATTAAAAGTCAAAAACACAGAATAAATTAGTCTATAAAAATAAAAGTAGGAGGAAATTTCTTATTTTTCAGAAAATCTGAACATTTTTGTTCTCAGAAATGATTAATTAACTACCGAATTAGTTAATAATAAATATTCTGCCAAGTTTTTTGGTTTTTGCAGCTATGGAAAACACATTTTTGCAGATAAAGTGCACTTAAATTTGAAGCAGGAAGCTTCTGTGCACGTCTCCAATAATCAGGATACTGGTTTTATTGGTAACCGCCAGTAAAAAGAGTGTCATTCATGCAGGTCATCACACACACAGACACACTGACACACAGCCCTGCCTTTCTTTCCCGTGATCCTGCACATGAAAAATGCGAAGCACATGAAATTGCACATGCGAGCACGCACGGAGAGCATGACATAACTCCTCGAGCCTACGCAGCTGTACACTCGCCATGTGCCACTAAACATAAAATGAAGCCAGGCAGAAAGCGTTCCGCTGCCGTTTCAACCTGTGTTTACTCTGCTGCCGATCACATTTCCAGTCTGCGGTCGGACAGAAAGCACATAAACCTGAGAAAGAGCACAGGAGACATAATAGATCATAACGAAGTCGCCTGCTGGTTGGCACATTTTACGGTTGGCACTGCGATTCAACAAACTGTCTGCGCTCACCGTTCCTACGAGCTATAAATACACATTAAATTGATCTGGTTTGATTTACTTGGAGTAAAACAAACATACATGTTGGAAGGCATGCGTAGCTAAGCTGGGAATAACACATGAAAGTCATAAAAAATACTTATTTCCAAACTTTAAACCTTGAACGCATTAGAGTCGCTGCCAAGTTTATAGGAGCTACTTAGACTATCGTGGCTTTACTTAAACGAGAGTGAAGCTCAAACAAACAAATGATTTGGCTGCTTTTCTCTGCGTCTCCGTGACCGTCCAGACTCTGCTGTTTGTTTACGACCGGCGCTGCCAGGTTCCTTACATGCATCCGACCCATGCCCGTCTTTTGTTTGCTAACAACCAGAGGTAAGAGGACATTCTTTCATGGTTTTGTGTTTTTGGGTCTAAAATGAAACGAGAGAAAGAATAAAGAAAACCAAAAAAAAAGGAAAACACTAAAGATGTTTTAGTGGCATTCGATGGCATTTTTACGGCATGCCCGCAGCTTAGCACCAACACACAGTGACCGTCGGAAAGAAAACAACAGCGTTACTGTAGTGAGACAGAGCCGAAGGGAGGAACTCCACCTTGTTTATGATGCACGGCCTTTTGTCTGTTTTAAAACAATAATGTCCTTATTTTTCCATCGTCCTTGAACAGACAAAGAGAGTTCAGAAAACCTTATGGGCTCTTGTTGGTTTGTTAGGAAAGCTGCTCCTGCACCTGCCTGAGCATTTCCTCACTCAGTCAGTGAGTTTGTGTGAGGGGAGGTGGAGGTGGAGGAGAGGGGGAGGCGTCAGAGTGATGTAGAGGGTGTTGGGAGTGGGCGGTGCTTTTAGGAGGGTGTGGGGGTGCACGTAGTGACACCTCAGAGAGCTTGATTGACAGGTGCAGACAGAGATAGCGGCAACAAGTGGACTGCAGTTACTTCAGCTGCACCGAGGAGGAGGAGGAGGAGGAGGAGAAGGGGGAGGGAGGAGGGAGGAGAAGGGAGGAGGAAGGAGGAAGGAGGGAGAAAACAACCTCAGCTGTGACGAATCTGAGGGTCTTTGCAGTTCAAAGGCAGCTACTTAAAGGGGAATGAGGAGTTTGTTTGTTTGTGTGTGTGTGTGTGTGTGTGTGTGTGTGTGTGTGTGTGTGTGTGTGTGTGTGTGTGTGTGTGT
>JAQMCX010000033.1:4895112-4934202 GCA_029814765.1 Acanthurus leucopareius
CGAAGAGTGTGTGTGTGTGTGTGTGTGTGTGTGTGTGTGTGTGTGTGTGTGTTCCTGTTGGTGCAGAGGTGGATGTTGGGCTGATTGTGATCGATGAGGAAAGTCTTCATTGTTGCAGAAGTTAACATGGAAACAGGTTTAACTGCATGTGGACTGTGAGCCAGTTAGAAGACAGCAGGTGATGTGTGTTTGAGTTTTGTGATGATGGTTCCCTTTATTTTTGTTTTCTGAATAATACTTAAACTGATTAAGGCTGCAATTGAAGATTATTTTCCATAATAATGTCTTAGAGTTAATCTCTAATCTCTAATGTCCATTAAAAGGCTCCACGAGCCCAAGCTGAAACCTTAAAATCAGTCAAAAAACACCACAATGAAGCAGTAAACCCTCACATGTGACGTCAACTATTGCAAAACTCAACAGGGTCTAATTTCAATAAATCCCCAAATTTAAAATAATCTCATATTGAACGAACCCGCCACGCACCACGAGGACCTCGTTTCTTTCACTCACATCGTATATATCCAGCTGTCTCCTATTTGCTTTACATTAGCAGAGCTGAGATTTAATAAAGACTCGTGTTTTCTTGTCATTTTTCTCACTGTCTTGCAATCAAAATCGATTCAACTTAATTAGAAAAAAAGCTCACGTTTCTCAGCAGACCTACTTTCTTTTCTCCGATATGATCAAAGAATAGCATATTTCCTCCCCCTCTGAAAGTCTCGCCGCATAGTTCCCTGACACAGTAGTCTCCTCTGACAGGTAAAAACACCAAATAACGCTTGAAAGAAACGCGGATTTGAATTATCTGTTCGGACAGTAAATTTGGATTAGGGTTTTCCCTGTTGTTTTGGTTGGCTGGAGGGTCTCGATCCTGTTACAGAACCACACATACCTCTCTGTGCGGCGGGACTGAAAGAAACCAGCGACGAAGGGGGGGGGGAAGCTGAAGCCCCCCCCAAGAGGAGAGAGACACCTGAGCAGGAGGAGGTGGACACCCATGAGAGCTCTCCGGTTCCAGCTCAAACACAGACTATTTAAGAAGGAATAATAAAAATGCCTAACCTTGTTAAGCATAAGGGCAAGTATTCTCATAACATTCACATACGGAGGCATGGGGGAATTCACTCATTGGATTGGTTTTCGGGGGGCTGAGCTCACGTCGGAGCGTTTTCACCCTCCACGGCGCCCGCAGCAACACTAGATTGCCTCCCCTAAGCCTCCCAAATAATGTGGGTCTACATGGTGTGAAATGGCAAGAATGTTCCGATCTGATTTGACATAAGGGGAGAATTGTTTCATTTCAATCTCTCTCTTTCTTTCTCCCCCCTTTTTCTGTCACACACACACTCACACACACACAGACAGATAGACAGACAGACAGACAGACATGCTGCCCTGTCCTCTGAGACAGACAGGCCGTAAAAATGGCTGGCAGTTTTTTTTTTCTGTCTTTTTTCATTGGTTTGGAGAGTTGTGTGGCGTGTAATTGGCAACTCTGGCCTCAGGATCTCTGAGCAGATAATAACTGTCTGTCTGAAGGAGGTGGTGGGGGGGTTTGGTTCAGACCAAATGTGCTAAATTCATTACCTGAGACCATTATTCAATTACTCTACTCTGTTAGGACATCAGTTATTGGTCGTAGCATCACAGACAAGATAAAGATGAGCGTCCGGCTCACAGGAAGAATCTGTCTTTCATCCTCATGGAAGCAGAATGAAGGAGACTTAAAGAGGTACGACACAGTGAAGAACATGGTGAAAATGTGCGATTTTTCAAGCTGAAGTCACAGTTTTGCAGACGTGATCGTGAAACAGCTACAAATGAGACCAAACCACAGCTTGCCACACCCTCTAAACATTAGAGCCAATCAAAACTAAGAGTTGATTGATAAACAACAACAAAATAAAAACACAAAATGTATTCACTCACAGACTCACTTCCTCGTAATGAGCTATGACAAGTAAATTATGGTGGCTAATATGAACCAATTTAGCAGGATTTTGATGTCCAGCTAACATTTCTGAGTCAATATAATGACATTATGACACTGAGTACTTGTGCCAATGTCAGAATAATGTTTAATCATGTGCCATTTGCTCATAATTGGCACTACAGCTGCACTGTTTTTGCAAAAGTAAGCTCAAGTCTGGAAACATCTACGAAAAAAAAAGATCCAAAACAAAACCTTTTGTCTCAGTTTTTAGGTTTTGATGTAAAAAATATCTGCCAATAATTTGCATGTGTATCATTCTGAGGCTGGAAGTTTTGCACCGCTGTGCCCAGGTTTTTCCCCAAACTGGCATACATATGAAAAACTTAGCATGGTAAGCGACAGGCAGCCTACTGGGTGAAGCTGTCCCACTGACATGGAGCCCCTGCAGACTGCAGAAGGGGAAGGCCTTCAAGGTGGGGGGGGTCAGATGGCCCCGGTGGCGGAGGAGACACACAATTTCATGGCGTATTTTCTGCAGATGTGTCTGTGGTAACTCATGCGAGGGTGCAGTTCGGCCACTGACAGGGGTGATGGATGGACCCTCGAGTCCCACTGTGACAAAAAAACACTGTGTCTGCTTTCAGGCCGCAGCAAAGAAATACTTTTTATGAAAAACAAAGAAAAACAAAGGAAAAACTGTAAGCCTCTCTGCAATATTCTGTCATCAGTCAAGAGACTCGGAGCTTCAGAAGATCAGACTGTGTGTTTTTAGGAGGAGTTGACCATAACGATGCAGACGGAGCTTCACCCCCCCTCAGCCGGGAGCTTCAGGGACACACTGAATAACCTAATCAGCCCATTGATCACTTTCTTAACCAGACCCAAATTAGATATCTGGAAACTCGCTAAATAATCCATAAATGCTGATGTAAACCAGAGAAATTTAATCTTAGACACATCAATGCAGTGATGTTCAGGTGATGTTTGTCCTCTGAACCTGCAGATAAAAAAAACAGTCAGGGAGACATTTTCACGAACAAAAGAAAGTTTGATGTTTTCCTACATGTGATTTTCATGATATTGGCTCTACATCAAAGTTTGAAAAAGTAATAATATAGCCATCGGGGAAGGGGGGGGGCGTGATAGAGGCATACACGTGAATGATTTCCCCGTTCACCTGAAAGCGCTGTGCAATTTCCCCCCTGAAAGGTGGGAATTTCCCTCAGGATGAGCCAATAACATGCGTGTGATGCATGATCGATGTGATTCAATGGCTGATGAAAATGAAGCAGATGTTTTGAAACTGAGACATTCATCTTGTGTCGAGCTTTCACAACACGCCAGCTTTCATCCAGTTCGCTCGGAGAGAGAGAGAGAGGAAAAAACAAAAGAAGTGTTTTTGGAGCGGCTGATGAAACTACATCAGAAAACATGGGAAGGTGACTGCTCCCCTGAACAGGCTGAATACATTTGATCCAATCAGACTCCAGAGCTGCTAATTTGATTAATAGTCGCAGTGTGATGCTGTTAGCACGTCTGCGGGGAGTCACTCGTGGTGCTTTTCTGATTACCTGGTAGAAAAGTGCATGCAGAGTAATGGGAGCCACATTAACATGTAATTGAATGCGTTGACGCAGTCTGCAGAGTCAGACTTCATACATGCTTAAAACCCGTCTGACTGATTCTCACATCTGCATTTCTAACAAACACTTGTTTCATTACATCCACTGACTGTCTCAGCTGTATGCTTTCCGTCTCACCCTTCTCACCAGGTGGGGTGCTTTGTAGTGCCACCTGTGGAAGCCCTCGGGATCCCCCCCCCCACCTCTCAAAAACAAAGTCTGGGATTCCCCACATTCCCAGAGCCTCGTCTTTTACTTCCGAACTTGGTTTTCCTGAGGCAAAAGTGGGATGATCCTCATGTGCGGTTGCCTTCAAACTCTGCTCATGATCATTTCTCCACAGACAGGATCTCCAGGACAACAGAGTGTGTGCAGACAAACACGAAACTGAAAAAAGCAACACTGTTTCTTGTGGTTTTTAATACTTTTGGGGAGAAAACTTGAGAAACTAAGCTGACGCCCTTAATATTTCCACCAAGTCACAAATGAAAAAACAAGAGGATACTTCGGCATCTGCACTTAAAGATAAAGATTTTGTCACGTTAAGTCCATTTACAGACTGAGATTCATGTTCTGTCACTGAAAACAAACAAAAAAATATATTTCAATCGAGTGGCAACCTTCTAGATGGAGCGAACACAGAATTGCCAAATAGTGCAGATCCTGAAAAGGCCAGTTGAGGCCATTTTCAAAGGAAGTCAACAAAATGCTGCATAAATGCATAAAAGAGCAAAGCTTTCGTCAGATTACAGCTTCATTAAGTTTGTCTTGACTCTGCTTTAACTTCAAATAACTCAAACTGTAGCAGAGTTTAGATTAAAACTCTGCACTGTGTTGATTTCACAGCAATGTGGGGGAACTCCATCCTATATTTCAGGTTAGCCAGACATTCCCTCGGTCCCTCTGACAAACACTTCATTGATTACTCTTAAAACCAGGCAGAAATCCAAAAGACGCTGTACGCTGGTTGCACTGAATGTCTTGGGGATAAATTCTCCAGACCTTCCTGCTTTTCTACTTCTGACAGAGATCAGACCGCCATTCTCTGGATACTCTGCTGTTAATAGATCTGTCCAGAGTGATAGATTACAGATATTGTGTAGACTTTGTTTAATGCCCTTCTGCTGCACTTCACCTGACTGATTCGACCGTCTCCTCAAGAGGAACAGATCAATATGAAGTCTCCCCGCTCTCAAAACCGGACGCATCCTGATTCTTCACTGAACAAACGTATTACGACATCAGAGAGCCGACGTCTGATAAATGCCGGCGAGATTAGATTTACAAATAAAGCTCGATATAAAAAGGGTTTTCTTTTTAGAAATCTGATCTTTTTTTCTCAGTCTCAGGATGACAGATTGAATTGTGGTCGCTTGTGTAATCATCCACGCAGGCACGTCAGGCAAAAAAAAAAACAAAAAAAAAAACATCTGACAAATGACAGATCACAATTTCATACAGTGAGCTGTGAAAAAAAGCACAAAACAATTACAGTACGATACAACAGCACTGCATTTGTTGGACCTGACTCCATGCAGTCAGCATGCGTGCACGCGTCCTGCGGGGCACCAACTCAACCGAAAGCCATCTGCCCCCGTCAACCAAGACCCACCAGGGCACATGCAATCTGTTGCCTGCCAGTCAGCAGACTGATCGGTAATCTCCATGAACCTACTGGTCCAGAAACAGCCCCTCGGCTTTCCACAGTACGTCCTCTTTGTGATGATAAGGCTGAATAGTCCCCCATAAACTGCCCTCATAAACCAAAACAGCCCTCCGTCCCTTCAGCAGGGGGTTAATCAGCCCTACCAGGGGAGCTGAGGTAAGAGTCTGGGGCTGGAGGGGTGAAGGAGATGGGGGTCGACTACGGAGGGGAGACGGAGAGTGGCTAAAATCACTGAGAGAAGGAGATGATGCTTGTCCTAAATATTAAGTTTGAAATGACACAAAAGTGCGGGAAGAAGGGAAGAAAAAGATGGAAGCATGACAAAGTTTGCTGATGACCCTGGTTGGCAGATAAGAGAATGAGTGACCACGTAGGATAAGAAATGAGAGGAAATGTGCCGTAAAGGTTGAACCCGGCAGGAAAAGAGGATATAATGCCAATCAGGAGGCAAAGTGTCTGCAGAAGGAAGCCAAATTTCTTCAAATGTTTATCCTAAAGCCTGGATTTAAGGTTCAGGAGGTTGAGAAGAGTCAAGACTTTGAGGGGGTTCCTTAAGGGACAGACTGGGGGGGATTAAAGAGATCAAACAGTCCCTGTTTCTGCCTTATGTAAGTCACAAAATGCCAAATAAACTCAGATTATATTGGATTAATGCTTTTCAGATCAAACTTTATGTCTTGTGTGAGGAAAAACTGGGTGAGATTCATAAGCACTGATCCAACGGCGAGGAGAAGAGGAAGTGTGAGAGGAATACTGATTCATATTTATCATAAAAACAAGCTGCAGTTCGCTGCTTAATTCAGAGGCTGTCAGTCACCATATTGCAGCTCACGGGCCAAATGTTAGCGAAGGAGAGAGATTAGCATTTGTCCCTTTTGCTCGTCCATCTGCACCATCCGTCCCGTTTCCTACATGTGTTGGCAGGTTGGCATTTCAACCTGCTCACCCTCCCTGTGATAGCATGTTTGGCATGAAGATTGTTAGCATTATATGGACACAACGGTTGTGATTTATTAATCATTAAGGTCATTAACTGAGCAAAAATGCAAACCATTGCTTCGCTGTTTGAGCTTGGCCTTCAGTTTTTCGTTTAATAGCATATGTCATAGTTATTTCATGTCTTAGTGATCCCATATGAGTATTTTTGAAGTCCCCTAATTTAAGATGCCACTGGCTCTTTATATGTTCTAAGAGATTTCTTTTTATGTTTTAGAGATTTCATTTGTTTAAATTAAAAGAGGGGTGTGTCTGTGTTTAAGGGATATAAGAACCAAGTTAATTAAACCCTCTTAGCCTTAATAATGACAAAATGTGCTGAGTGTGATCAAATTAAAAAATAAAAGAAAAACATATAAAGCCACCTCATAAATTTTGTCACCCTGTTTGTTTTTCTTTGTTTCTATAGGATGATTATGTGAGGGGGGGGGATTAATATATTCGTAGCCTGAGGTAGAAGGAGTTTTAAGGTACACGATCTCTTTTAACATGCACATGCAGTTCAACTCTTTGAGTAATTATGCAGAAAGTTTGAAGTTAATAACTTTTGTGGTTTTTCTTGTTTTGGGTAATTTAAAAAGTGCAAGTCAGCAGAGTTTGAGAAAAAATGGACGACATCAGGCTGCGTGCCGTCATCTTTCTCTGCCATGTTTGAGTCCAGCATCCAACCTCTTCATCATGCTGCAGGCGAGTTTATTTATGTGGCACCGTTCAGGCGCGAGGCGATTGGAAGTGCCTCACAGGGGCGTAGAAACGCATTAAAAAAGAGACATTAACAAAACATTAAAACTGCATTTGAGAGGACAACAAAAACACGGTGCTGTTAGAGTTCTGTGGAGGTTCCTGCACGTCCTCGTGGACCTCCTTTGGGGCAGCATTACACCGAATGTCATTGGCAATAATGTGAAAAAATTCGAGACGGTATGAAAAGTCTTTGTCGTGGTGGTTTTTGCCTGATCTCACTGTAGAAGCAGAACTGTTTGTTCTGGACGACCACAGAAATAATAAACTTGATCGTGTTTGACTCTGAGGTCTAAATCTGATTATTTTGATAGAAGACATAAAAAGGCATCCATGATCTGATTTGACTTAGTTAAGGTTGACGATTTTTGACGCATATTGCACCAATCAGGTACAAAGCATTGCAAATATTTGAGTTTTCGAGTGATTACACAATCCACAGACGATGCAAAGCGCTCAGGGAACTTGTACGAGTAAACAGAGCATAATTTGGTCCAGTAAAGCCTCCGGGTGCCTGCAGGCCTGTCCAGATGTCTATGCAGCTCTCACCACATTCAGGCTGTGACAGGAAGTGTTCGCCTATGGCCAGGATGTGATCGGTGTCAGCACCCGGCCGCTCAGCAGCCGCTCATCAGGCTCAGCTGCCCGCCAGGAAACATCCGAGCGACGGGATGGCATGCACTCTGCTTCACCGCGCCGGCTCTGTTTATCTGCCTCTGCCTCTGTTTGCTCTCTCTGTTACCTCTAATGACAAACAAAACGGATCAATATTTACTGCAAAGAGTTAAGAGCTGGAAAAACAGAACGGTTTGAAACGATGACGCAGGAAAATCCAGGAAAAAGCTGCAAAAATAAATAATTTCTGTCAACTAATGTATGACAGAAATATGAGTTTATGCATATATGAGGGTGAACAGTTTATCTTTTTTTATGAAAATATTGAGTGTTAGAAACTGAAGGATGGTGTGAGAAAAGTTCCCCTCCTCTGAAAACTGGAGCAGGACTGTGGGACGAGCTGAACGTTGGAGATGGATTCAATTAAAAGTCCAGTTCTCTCTGGAAACCACCTGCTCTGATTTATTTGTGCTTGTTTGTGTTTGTGTGTTTGTGGTGTGTGTGTGGTTGTGTGTGTGTATTAGACCATTTCTTTTTGACTCTAACATGTTACATATGTTGTGTGTTGTTGTGTGTGTTGTTGCTCAAACTCCACCCATGTGTCACTGAGCTCAGTTGTGTTTGTTATGAGTGTGTTCTTCATTGTTCTGGAGCTTCACACACATGAAGTGAACACCGGAAGCAGATTTTAATGACGCACACACACACACACACACCTGTGGAATATCTGCTGCACTCAGGCAGGTTCAAATCAATAAATACACATTTTACAAAAAGGCAAAAAAAAGCCATCCCAGTTAAAACCAGTTGTTTTTATATTTTAAAGATGAAAAATAAATTCTATTTTATACTACAACTACTAATTGCACTACTGCAGTGAAAATACCATATTTGATATAATGGAACCTCTTTTTTTTTATACACACTGTATATATAATAATCCTTATAAATACCTTGGCCTGTAAATTCCCAGATCCGGAAAAAGAAGCTCCATACATTACTTATTTAAATGTTTAAACACATTAATAATTCATTCTACCTGTATATAAGATGATACTTTACGTGCAAGATATAAAAATGTGAGTTAAAATCCCACACAGCATACAAAGTACACGTTACACTCAAAATTTAATGGGATTAATGAGCAGGATTGTAAACAGAATGGCAAACAGTTCAACGTGAACTCTTGTTTATTTAACTAAAACTTTATTTTTAGTCATTAAAACTTATCCTTGATGACAATTTACTATTTTTCTTATGCAAATAGTCGATGTCTGTAGGATCTCATGTGACATTTCATTCTGTTTATAAAGACCAGGTGTATTGATGTGTTGACTGACAGACAGATGAACCAATCATTTTGCAGCAAACCTCACTGAAACAGTTTTTTTAGCTTTATTTTTTGGTATATTTTAGTATTTATGCTGTACGAAACAAAACTACACCTGTAAACAAAACCAGCTTTACCTCCAATAAACAGCAACATATAATGCAGCTTTTTTTCTGACAGGAAGTGGAAACATGTTAATGGGAAATGCTTTAACTGGGCTTTAAATCAAGAGGATTAGAAACCATATGTGAGGTTCTCTAATCTCATTCAGGACAGCCTGAAGGCTCACTCTGCCGGTATGTTTTACATTAGTGGAATCAAACGCTTTACGCCGGTGCGACGCCATACAGGTCTGGGCTTAAGATATAGAAAACAACATAGAGCCTCTAAAGTGTCAGAGCAGTCATACGGACAGAGAGTGGAGAGTTCCTGTGGGAACTACACAGGAAGTTTTAATATTCCTGCACAGCTTACATCACCTGTCCCTCGTGTCCAACGCAACTGAGAGAAGCGTTGAAATATTCATAGTATACACATATTAATAGACTATGTATTTTCTGCCCAAATTAACTGTATCTCATCTTGAAGGGTTTGCTCATGCAGAAGTTGCTCTATATAAATATTTTAGCGAGCCTCACTCCCTCTGCATGTTCTGAAGTATTAAAACTTTGCATGGAAATTTACCAAGAGGCTAACAGGTTAGCACAGGTTAGCGACTGAATGCAGATCAGCTACGTATGAGAGCTAATGGTAAAAAAAGAACAAAGAGCACTTAAAATGACCTTGAGTTTCAAACTGAACTCATGTTGAACTTTAATAAGTTAAACGCCATATTCCTGAATTACTGCCTACGAGAACAGAACACTTGATGTATCCCAGCAGCTACAAGACAGATTACACTTAAATATGTAAATTTAGCCCAGTAACTAAGCTACAGATCCCCTCAGATGCTTTTTGCAGATGTGTATGAGCCGAGCGGTCTATGGATGAGTTGCGGAAACTTATCATTCTCCTTCACTGGTGGGAAAGAATGCAAATTGTAAAAACTCTGACTTTTAAACTCTGGCATCTTTCATGCAATCAACCCAGAAGGGAACAAAGTCAGGGTCAGTCTTGACCTCCGTAGCTAAACACCGTTTCTCCACTTCTTCTTTCAAAAAAACCGAGCTTTGCAAATTTTTTCCAAACACAAATGAGCCCATGATGAGATTTTGGAGGCAACTCGAAAGCCACAAAAGCCATGAGCTCCTCAGCGAGGAACAGATTACAGTTGAAGTCTGTCTATCAACACAGGAATAAATCTGAGAAAGTATTCTCCTTGAAGATGGACTGCCAGCTCTATTAGCTCCAAGTTGTGAAATGAGGTGGAAAATCAGAACCACGTTAAAGTTCAAAAACTTCTCTGCTGTGTGTTTTTTTTGCTTTTATTGGTGGAGAATAATTAGCTTAAGGCAGTCAAAGGCCACCAGATGGTTCCAATGTCTGCTATGGCAAAGTAGTTTGTATATGGAAAATATACTGTGGATGAATAAACTCCTGACGCCATAAAAAATAACTCCTTGTGTAACTTTCTGTCACTCGCACAGCAAGCTGCTAAAGTGACACAATAAAAGTGTCCCTCACACTAAACGAGGGGACTAATTTCATAACGCTGTGTATAAACACATTAAAGTGACTTTGTCCGAAAACAGGAAAATGTTTTCTGCCTCTGCCTCCATCTTGTTGTGATGTATGAGATCATATTTCAGTAGTTCACATCAAACTGTGATGGCTGTGGGGAAACCGGGCAGCAGAAAGGAAGTGATCAGGATAAAAAAAGAGATAAAACTGAAGATTAAACGACTGATCACAAGACTGGAGAATAATGTTATAATATTTCAGCCATTAACAAATAAGTAGATGTTTGCAAATGAAAAGGAAAATCTCAAAAACAGAAGGAATATTCACTGAGACACTGTTTTTATGTTAAAGTTCTTCATATACAGATGTTGTGTCACAGCCTCCTTGTCTTATATAGATATATAACCGGTATACGGGGGAGTTTAGGGGGGGTGGATGTTTAAAACGGTCAACAAAATGTGACTTTTACATAAGAGAGGAGGGTTTCTGTCCAGTTTAAAAGTCCACATTGACTCATTTTAACTAACTTATTGAATATATATAACTTGCTTAACAGACTTACATCACATACAAAATGCACATAAAACTCACAGTAACACAATAATGATCTTTTTCTGAACCCAACCAAGTAGCTTCGGGCGTCTCACACAGACACTAAAGGGTTCATAGTGCATCTTTATGAGAAGCTACAGGTTTTGCCAAAACCTCCATATTTGACGACCAGCGATGAGGACTCTCTAAAGACCTCAGTTTTTATCTAGTCTATACTTTATTCCACATGTGCTGAGGTGGATATCGTCCAGTTGTTTGAATTAGAATGATACGACCGTACTTAAAAAGATGAAGAATCGAGCTCAAAATTGATCCAAATGGGAAGAGTAGTTTTAACAAAGACTAACGAAACCGTGTCCGAAACAAGGCCATGAGGAAAAGCATTTCACTATTGAATATAAAAAGCTGTCCGGATGACGCACGGGATGTTCGGATTGAACGGACAGAACTGGAAACACTGATTTAAAGAATACAAAGAGCACAAAGGGGGTACAGAGAAAGATCAGGCTGTGACCAAGACGCCTGTACCCCAGAGAGCAGAGATGTGGGGGGTTTTTCTCAGGTGTTTTATCCATTACGAGAGCTGGAAGACTGAAAAAGAGGTGAAAAGGCAGGAATTACAGCATGACTTGCGGATCAGTTGGTATTCCCATCTGGAGTAAAGGATACAGTGTGGGAAGAAGAGAAAAGACATTTTTTATTTCCACATCTTAGCAACTGTAAACACTCGAAAAAGCTCCAGAGTCACTTATTATTCCTGTATGTTTACAGTTTCCACCGACAATAATGCGAACCATGCAGGCGGTTATTCGATAGTATTGCAAAACACACAACGTTTAAAAGATTAATCCATCCGAGTCGAGTTTGGAATAGTTTTTTCTTTCAGCCGATGTGTGCAGCCCCGTACGGCATGATAGAGGCTAACATTTCATAAATTATTCAGTGTGTACAGTGTTTACTAAAGGCTACTCTTTGATTCAAAGTGAAATGTTTACTCAACCTCTGGAAGGGAGGAGAGGAGGTGAGCTCGAGATGTGAGTGAGATATAAAAAGACGTTTGTTGAAGAGATGCACAGGAGAAAAACTGCCCGTTTACAGCCACTGTCACGTGCATTTCTGAGCTCAAATGTGTCATGTGGCTGCCTGATTATTGGATTTTGGGAATTTGGTTTAAAATGAAGGTCAGGCTACATCCTGCATATGCGTTTTACATCTGGACCTTTTCTGTAAGAGTGTGTAGGGCAGTAAAAGGTGCGGAGTGATGGGTATGTTATGAGCTAAAGAGAAAAAGTGGCATTAAAAGATGCGTTTAACTGCTTCGACATGTTGGAAGAATTTGCAAAAAAAAAATTACAGATGTGTTTTTATTCTCTGTTTCATTCTGAGAGACAAACTGACCACGATCGTCCTCCGTTCCCACAACCCCCCAAACATCACGGACCACTGTCCATTATTCTGCATGCCAATAAAGAGAGGGTCACTGATGGCCACTGTCCATTCAGGACCTTCTGACCTCATCCAGCCCCTCCAACAGGACAACGGAGGCTGACCGCGGCCTTTTGTGGAGCCATTGTGATGGTCTCCAGAGAAGGACCAGATTTGGGTGAACACCCCCCTCTGTGATTGATGCCGGCCTGACCCCATCAGTGGCCTGTCCCAAGCAACTCTGGTGGAGGTGCAGCTGCAATTAGTCTGGATTTGTCTCTTTAAGTGTCCTTATCTGCAACAAAAGGTGGAAAAACCTTGGAGCAAAGATTCCAAGAGGGGGAATTCTGTCATTCTGTCATTCGTCCCTTTTCTTCTTCTGTTTCATGTCCATCTTCAGTCTCATTTTTTTGCCTGTTGTTGGTCTCTCTGTTGAGACAGAAAACGTCAAGGCTGCCAGGAACCTCCAACACCATCTGCACCCAGTCACTGGTTGGCAGATCCACTCGGCTGTCAATTCAAATGTATTTTTACTGCTGAGTCAATGCAGGAGATGCATCTGATCAGAGTGCTGCGGAATAATAAGGCCCACATTACTTTATTTTATGATAAAGGCTTGACTGAAAGTGGTTGTGATTGGTTACTGAATCCTTTCCAGGTCACATTTTATTCATTTGCCAGGCATGTAACTCTGATCTCTCAGTTTCAGCTTTCCTGACTTTTATTCCTCCTCCTCTTCTGCAAAATTGACAAATTTCCTACTTTCCCTTCATCATTCTCATTATTTCTGTCAATATTCATAATTCAAATGACTTTCTTTGATTTAAGAAAACTTTCTCCAGGACTCTTTTTTGTGGCATTGTGAAATCTCCTTGTTTCCTATCCTGCACCCTCCACCTAAAGGAAGAGCTCCCATCCATTATTATCCACTCCTGTCTTCTTTTTCCTGCAGAGAACTGTCACCACTCCTCCCTTCAGCCCACTAATGCCTCCTCTCTCTGTGTTTAAAGGGGTGATAACACCTCTCCCACCGCCTGTCATCGGAGCAGCTCCACAGGGTGCAGCACGGCTCCCCGAGCTAACTCCATACATGGCTGTAAAGTGATGGAGAAGCCGTGGGACTGTCAACCAGCTTGTAGTTTACTTCTCTCCCATTTCTCTCCTCGTCCTCGCTCTCTCCCTCCATCTCTCTCTCGCACCCTGTCATACGTTCTGGCACCCTCATCAGGGGACACTTCAAAAAATAAACACCGGCTCTTCCTCCTGCCCCCATTCTGCTTCTCAGCGAGGGAAAAAAAAAACGTATCACACTGAAGCCACGGAGAGTAAACTGGTTAAGTTGTGTAAGGGGGTTGTCTGGGGAGAGAACACGCTCTATAAATAGGTTGCACTAAAGCTTGCTTAATAAAGTGAATCCGCTGGGAAACAGGTGAAACTTTTGCCTTAAGCAGAAAGAAGTGTGACCTTTTACAAGACTAGAGCTCCAGGGTCTTTTATCTGAGGTGTAACTTAAAAAGTGAACTGGCTAAGTTAGAGGCTAAAAATATAGATTGTATTAGTTTTAAGTTGCTTAGTTTTGGCCACCAGGGGCAACGTAGAGCAATGTTTTGCTATGTCGGTCCCAGTTATTGCTTGTAATTCATGTTCTATCTTCATGAGGATGCACATGCATGCTATTACAGGTAGTTCGTTTGCAATTTTATGCCACTTCAGTATTTTAAACAGCAGATTCAGATCAACAAAGTCACAAAAATTACAAAAATATCAATGCAGCACCGGCAACTTCCACGTTCTGCAATGTAAAATTACTATTTTTGTCAGAAGAATCAGGAAAGAGTGATATAACAGCTTCAGTTTCCTCTCGGGAAGATTTTTTTTCGGTGAATTTCCGAAAACATCCGTATCCATCAAGGATCGAGAAGAAGCTCAGCTTTGACATGATGGATTGAACCACTGACACACGGAGCGTGGACTGTGTGTTCTCACTTGACCTTCTATTGGCTGAAGGTCCAAGCAAACCCCGCTCAGGAAACTCTCTGAGGGCCGGATTGGATTATCGACATCACAGATCACACATGGCAAAACAAACTGAGGCCTAATCTCCAAGAACTACATCCAGAGAAGGAGGGCAGTTGTTGAGTATGTTCTGACATTGTCCAGAAATACGAGAGACTTTTAAAATAAACACTAAAAACTCTCCATTTTCTTATTTCAGATGGTCGGATCTAACTTTGCCTGTGATGTGACAGTGGACTAACTCTCCTCTTTTATCTGACTCCTATATCTTCTCTTATCAGAGCTCTGTGGTCAGAGTGTCAGAAGCTGAGTCTCTCTTCAGGGGCAGGAGATAGTGATTTACTGAGCAGATCCTGTGGCCTGCTCAGCTCCTTTCTCACACTCACAGCTGCCTTGTTTATTTAAGACGAGGTCAGAAGGCACCTTGAGCTTCAAGTCTTATCTCTCCTCTGACTTCTTTCTCTTCTCCTTCCCTACATCCTCACATTTTATCTCCTCTAAGCTCGCTGACGTGACTCAGCCTTCATCTGTACTACTTTTTTCACTTTGAACTAGAACTTTTTCTGTCCAGAAAAGAGTTTTTGCACCGTTTCAGACAAAATCTCCATCCACACTCTCAAGCCTAAAAACTAATTTCTCACAAAATTTACCACAAATCTAAATGCACATGCAGGTGTAAACAGAAATGAGAAGGTTGCGTGTTAAGTTGCAGCAATAAAATGACAAAACCACAGATTTCTTTGCATGGACAGATGACAAGGTGAAACTGTTAGCAGAGAAATAAGGTGCCTTGTATGTCATAATCCAGGTTGAATGAACCTGCTGGTAACTGAGATGTATCACAGGATGTATTTGCTGTTTGATTTCTTGCAAAAAAGTCACATGATAAGTCACGAAAAATCAGGGAAGGACATGTCATGAATGATGGAAACCAAATCAGGAAGCAAATGCAAATGTTTCCCTCTGAAATGTACTGAAGTAAATATGTTTAGTTGCCTTTTAACAGTGTTATTATTAGTTCATTTATCAACAAATTTAGTGAAAAATTTTGGATTAAAGTAAAAATTAGAGTCCACATGCTCACAGATTAGCATCCTTGTTTCTGAAGCTTCCTGGCTTTGTGTTTTCTATGCTAATGCAGTTGTAGATATTGATTAGATATTTATCTTCCAAGCTGTTGAGGGTCTGCGGGGCCATGAGGAGCACAGGCCCCACGAGGCAGCAGAGAGGGTCTCCGTCCCTCAGGTCACACACTGAATCTCTTTTATCTGAACATAAAACCACACACACACATGCACACACACACAGGCCTGTTGATCAGCAGCTTACTGGTTAACACTGATCAGCCAGTGAATCACAGTCTACAAGTCCAACGTCGAATTTACATTATGTAAACTACAGAGTGTGTCGTTATACATTTGCAGCTTCTTTCTCACCGGAGGTTGATCTGGCTTTAAGATGCACATGTTTTGTGTGTGACATGCACATGTGAGTCCTGGTGTTTTCAGCTCTGTGTGAAGGTGGGCAGCCTAGTGAACACATGCAGGGGGAAAAGAGGGGGGGGGGGCTTCACTGTGCTATGGAGATGCAAATGACCCAGGAGACAAAAGTACGCTCAAAAAAGTGTAGATGCAAATAAATATGCAAGCGTGCTGTGTTGTGTTGTTGTGTTGTGTTGTGTGGCTGCGCACACACAGGCGTTGGCACCGTCTGACCTTTCATGCCAAGCCACAAGGGACGGGGCCCCCGCGGTCTTGTGACACGACCTCAGCATCTTGTGGGGATTCCTTCGCTGAGTAAAAAAACAATCGACTCCCTCTCAAATCCAATCTCTTTTTTTTTTTTCTCCCTGAAATTAAGCTCGAAGACAACAAAAGGATAACGGAGTGGGAGAGGCGTACAAAGAGGGGCGCGTGCATCTCCGAGGGTCCCAACTCAGTGTGACATCCTTTCTAATGATCAGCACGGCAGATGGCAGGAGATAGACGCACACGTGTGCCTCGTGCATCCCGGGCTTGAGTCACCGGCAGCCTGCGGGTTTGCATCTGAATTCAGCTGCAGGATTACAAACTGTCAGGCCTGCACGATAAGAAAACACTCCAGTCTTATCCTACTGTCTGTCCAAGACTTTTACCCTCCTCTAATGTTTTGTCAACATGAAGGTTTGTTGACAAAAGATATTTATTTAAGACTTTAGGAAATCATAGATGTACTGTAGAAAATGGCAAAAGTTCAACACACTAGAGCTGAAACAATCAGCTGATAAATGGATGAGTCAGTCAGAGATTTACTGATAAAGCTCTTCATTATTGACTCCTCAAATATCAAACAAAAACAGCAAATATTTCCAACATTTGCTGCTTTTCTCAGTTTTATTTCATAGTAAATGAATATTCCTATAGATACTCACTGTGTGGTTAAAGTTATTGGAGCTCTGATAAGAGGTGTGGGGGGTAAAAGTTAATATCTGGACATGTTTGTAATTGAGTCCACTGTTTGTTTCCAGTGTTTACTCTGACGCTAAGGATGCTAACACCAACACACCCACACAAACAGGCAGCTAACACACACGAGAGTCCTGATCTGGTTCAGGAAACCTTCTCTTGAAGGAGAATCCGCACAGTAAATGTGAGGAAAAATGGGAGGAATGTTGTTTGAATGAAGGAGGTGCAGGAGGGACGGTGGAAACCAGAAGCCGGACCCTGCATCTGTCCCCTCTCTGCTGGTGTCCCTCTGCCACCACGAGGGAACAGCAGACGAGGGCCTGGGGGAGCATGGGGGGGTAACGCCTGCCACACACACACATACACACACTTACCCACACACACATATGCACTGAGTGGCAGCTCCGTCTGGGTCAACAGTCCTGCCTCTGACATTCCAGCAGTGAGAGAGATACGGGGGTGTCGGCTCACCTGGTTTTGGCTGAGTGGCATAGCAGAGGACAGTAGGGGAGCAGCGCGGCTGTCCACAGTATTTGTTTAGCTGTTGAAAGTATCAGTGACGTCTTAATTTACCCTCCTGTTTGCAGAGCCTGCAAGTCAGACCCATGGCCAACGCCGAAGAGGTTAAATATTAAAATAATATGGCTCTGTCTCTTTTTGGCCTGATGTTTTTTTAAACACTGGCTGTTTTTCCATAAATGTCTAAAAAGAAAAAAAGGTGGATGCATTTGGGAGAAAAACATGATGTGCATTTAAGAAAATGCAAGTTTTTTTAAGCAAGGCTGCAATGAATTATTATGGCCACTAAACTAGTTGGTTTTTATGTTTTTATTCATGAGTTGTTTAGTCAGTAAGAAGCCAAGAGCCACAGTTGACTTTAAATTTCAGAGGTTTTTAAATTCTTTTAAAACCACAGAAAAGCAGCAAATACTCACAAATGGAGAAGCTGGAAGAAAAACAGCATTTTTCTCTAATAAATGACTTCAAAACCAATCATGTCAGCTCTTGTCTGCACCTCAAAAATCTTTATATCTCAAGATTTAAATGTCACGTAATCTGTTTTTTAAAAATCCTGACTTATCTGTGTTTACGTCCTTCATGATTACAGTGCAAACAAAAAGAAAGAGACCTCGAAAACAGTGAAAGGCTTCTTGTTTTGCCTGATGTAAACCAGTGGACTCGAGCAGCCTGCACAAGATGGAAAATAAAAATAGAAACAAGTATTTTTGAGAGTTCTGGTATTTGGTTTGGAGAGCAGTATTTTGGAGGCAGATCTTAAGAGACTCATGGACAGAAAAACCAACATGTCAACAGCATTTTCACTCTGTTAGCGTGACATTACTTTCATCTCTTGGCCTCCCTTCTTATCCCGCGTTTCGTCAGAGCATTGCAGCATCTCTTCAGAAATGGATGCTTAAGTTTCACAAGATGAAATTAGACGAGAGGAAATAATAAAATAAAATAAAAACATAAGTAAAGTTTATAATCCTCCTAAGAATATAAACGGTTAAATGTGAAAATACAACCACACACTCTGTCTGTAATCTCATGCGTGTTGGTATTTTACCCTCCACGTTCAGCCTGGGAACCAGACGAATCTGCGAGCTCATGTTTTATTTGCTCTGGCAGATGCGTCTGGTTCCTCCTCCTGTTCAGACAGATTTGCACCCGTCCCGTGTCAGGCAAATCATTAACTGTTTATTTATTACAGGGGAGGGGGTCGATACGAAACAACCAAGATGGCTGCAACAGCTTGGAAAACAGCGTGTAGAGTTCACATCTTAGTCTGTGAACTGGTGTGGGGGGGGTGGGGGGGGTTTGAGCAAAGCAGAGCTGGTGATTGTTTGAAAAGTGGAAATAAAATTTTGATGGTTTTCGTGAGTTTTATTTCTGTGGAGTTTGAATAAAATGCATTTTATGATCATCTACGGGGTAAAATTGCTGTTTTTGTCAATGGAGTCTGGTGGCTTAGAGGAAAAAGACTGTTTCTATTCAACAAAAAATGACTTTTCTTTAACAAAAATCACATTCCTCTCATTTCTCATAGTTCTATTCAATTTCCTCTGGAAAAAATTTGGCTCTGCACCTGCTTTTTAACCCGTCTTTTGAGATCGAACATGAACTAATGCCAAGCTTCAAACACACTTCAAACATACTCACAGCTACATGTCAGATAACTAGGTGGTTGTCATGGCACCCGACTGCCATCTTTTCCTCTACAGAACAGGTTTTAGTATTAAACGCACCCCCCCCCCCCCCTCTAATTTAGAGCCACAAGCACTCCCAAGTTCCTCATCCTGCCACACTGAGCTTATAGTGTGAAGCTGAGGAGACGCAGACAGGCACCGACATCTTCCAGAGAAGCAACAGTTTACGCCGCTGTGCCTCTTAAGCTGCACCTAACGAGCTCGATGCACATTCAAAGCCGATCACTCTGACTGTGTTCGCCTTCGCACGTATTGATCTATTTATTTATTTACTTCTAGCTTGATTCCTCCTCCGTCCCTCTCTCTCTCTCTCTCTCTGCCTCATCTGCTCCTCGTCCGAGCACCCAGGGATCTCTCTCCCGGTTTAATAATTCATGAATGTTCGGGCTGCTGCCGTAATCCTGACTGACACTAAAAGTCTGTCTAGATTTAGCGTCATGAAATTTTTATCCCTAAATGTACAGTGGAGCTCCGTCTCTCGCCTCCCTCTCCTCTCTCTCTCTCTCTTTTTTTTTTAGGGGCACTCTTGCTTTTACTGAGAATCACTCTCCCCCCTGCAAGTTTGCATTGGCTAGCCTCATTCTCTCACTCACATGCACACTTGTGTGAGCATTAAACATATACGGCCGTGCACACACAGCGACAGGTAACATCACTGACAAACACACACGTATACACACAGAGAGGCACATATAGTGAGTCAGACAGCACAGACGCTCCACTCAGCTCCATCCTGATGGATCCTATTCACAGCGTTACATCTGGACTCATTTGTTCATCTCCACAGCTGCTGAGGGGGAGGCGTGAACCCCATGAGTGCAAAGTGGCAAACGTATAAAACGGTGAGTGGATATTTCAATGTGGACGCTCCCACAGGAAATCAACATCCTAACAGTGTGTCAGACGTCGTGTTTTAACCGGTGAGTAACACTGAAACGCAAGCAATGTTTGACTCATCAGTTAGCAGCTCCCGTCCTTTCACATCCCCGCTGGGTCAACAGAGGGATTTGTTAAAGCACATTTGCAATGGCAACTATCAGAGTAGCAAGCTAGCTCCTTAAAAATGCATCAAATTAACACCTGAACCTTGAAGAAATCAGCTAATTACTCAAACAGTGTCACCTAACAGAAGCAATAGGAGAGTTTAGTCTTATATTTAGTATATCAGTATGTTAAATTTAGTCATTGATAGTGATGGAGGAACTGGGACAACGTTTAATATGATTGATAGCATGCTCTGACAATATGTTCAATTAAATATTTCTGTAATAAATGAAGAAAATAAGGCTCACCTCGTGCATCTTTTTACCGTAAGTGCCAGTAAAGATAAACCTTGGAAACTATGTGTCTTCATAAGGAGAGCTAAGCTCAACAAAGCCAACGAAAACTGCACTTTTTAGCATTTTATCTGCAATGGTGGTTAAATAACAACAAAGGCAACAACTCCCATGATCCCCCTCAACTTTCTGACATCATCAAGCCACATCTTTTGTTTTCATTTAGTGTTTTATGTTTTTATTTTATTTGATTTTATCATTGAAGAGGCAACATACTGTGTGTTTAAACCAACTGGTGGATTTTTATAACTATGAAACATGATTAAAATACTCTGCAATCAAAGACGTTGAACGGCACTTTGGGCTCTTTAAGCTGCCATTATTATGAAAAAATGCTCGTCAGACACAATGTGAGCAGTATTCTTTGACGCCATTTTCTCGTGCCGTCAGCATCTGGCATGTATTAATTTTTGTGGAGCTCATGCAAACTCCCACGCACCCTTATTCAACGGCAAAGACTGAACAGAAAAAAAAAGTCTTGAAGCAGACAGCTTGTTGAACATCCTGTCCTTTCCTGGAGTGCAGGAAACCCCTCCACCGCGTACAATGTCATAAACAGAGTCTCAAACCAGCAGCATCTATGAGGGATTCGATTTTTAGCTCCAGAACATGACTGTCATATAATTTATGACAGAGCTCGTACATTGTTTGCCCGGAGCTGTTTTTATATTTCGCCGTTAAAAACAACTCTTCCCCTCTTTTCCATTAAAAATGCACTCAAAGGTTTTAGTGCGTAATCAGCTGATAAGACGCCTGGAGCTTAGCCCCTCGTGGTATCAGTTAATTCTCTCCAGAAGAAAGAAAAGACTGGAGCCCGCGGAGGAGTTGATAAACTTTCAATGCTCATCGACAGGCATTCATCGCCGGTTAAGTGCCAACTATTGCCACGGTATTAATAGCCCTCTTATCAGGGAGAGAGAAAGGCCTTTTAATTGGCTGCCGGGTGATTTCTCTCCATAAAAACTCGCCAGTATTAAAAAAAACAGACCAGAAGAAAAGATGGACAGATAACCCTGTGAAGACAGTAATATTTCTAATTACCACCCACCTCTGCCTCCGTCACTTCCATTTCCCTCTCCATCCACCGCCTTCCTCCCTTCCTCTCACGCATGCTTCGAGGAGGACAAGTCAACCTGAAGAGAGAGGAAACCACAGCGTGGAAAAGCACCACTCACACTAATGGACAGAAAATGGTAGCGAGGAGGGAAAAGGGTCTGCAGACTCTCAACCCCCCCAATTTCCCATTCCACACTTTTTTTTTTTTTTGCACTTTCCTTAACGTCCTACTTTTTTTTCTCTTAGTTTATCCACTTTTTATACTATCTGCTTCACCCTGAAAGAAAATAAAGGCACCTCTATCTCGACTTCCTTCCACTTGCATCCTTGTAAACTCCGTGCACTCTCCATGCAGCTGTAAAATATGCATGGCAACATATCTTTGCTCATTGGGGATTTTCTTTTCTTTTTTTTTCCTTTTTTTTGCTGGGTACACATTTTATGCAGGTTACAATACCAACCCCTGACACCTATAAAAAAAAAAAAAAAAAAAAAAGACCACCCACACTCTTGCTTCTATTTCTCCTTCACCTTTTTGAGCCCTTGCTGGAGGACAATCGGATGGAAGCTGTTATATCAGCAGTCTGGCCGTTTGCTTTTATTGGCGCTTATTAAAAAGGACATGGACTTCAGCAGCTCTGAGGTTATTCTGCTCCTCCTCTCTGTCCTTTTCAAGTTGGACCATCACATTTTTCACATCCTGTACACGGACACCATCGTTGCAAGTCTTTATTCTCTATTTTGCACGATTCAATCAAGTATAATTTATATGCTATTTCTGGGACGTTGAAGCAGCGTATTAAAATTTAAGCATGCTGCTAAAAATGTGACCAGCGCTGCTACATTTGCACCATGTGACTGACTCTCCACAAGTGAAAAGCTGCTGTTTGCTGGTTTAGTAACATCAGTTAGCACTGCACAACACTGGAAAGGCTGTGAAAGATTTGGTAGAGAAACCTAAATCTTTCTCATCAGAAGGCATGAAGAAGGTTGTTAGGTTCCATTTTGCAATTATGATTTTATTACAAGAAATCTTTGTGTATATTTGAGGTCAGAAACATGGGCTGCCTGAACAAACTGCTCCTCTAAAGCACATTAGCTTGAGGCTTCATCTGTGACGGACAGCTGACGTGACCATAAATCAAAAAGAACCAAGTCTGGTGTCTGTATTATTCTCCTGCACCTCTTCACTGTTGTTTTGTAGATTTTTTCATAAAGGACTTGACTTCTAGTGAGGTCGGAGATGGATGAACCTACGACTTTATTACATGAAAGCCGATGCATTAACGGTTGCTCCCCAGACAGCCGACACAGTGCCATTTTAGCATCGATTAGAGCTTTTGTCGTGGCTGAATGCAGATGGAAAAGGAAGAGTCTTCCCAGGGAGACCGGCAGCATCAGTCGATCGAGGCAGCGTTCAAAAACAACACGTTTATGTTCAAGCCACAAAAGCCTTCTGGCCACCAAAGTAATCATGTCAGGAGCAAGAGAGGTGAGAGTGTTATAGAGAAACAGATATCTGTGTGAGGAGGAGGTCAGGATGGATTTCATAAAGGAATCAGCTGTTTGTTTGCAGTTTCAAACAGTGTGGATATTTTATAAACTTGTTCTACAATCACAACCACATGTTCATCTATCACCTTTCTGAGGCACCAAACCATGAAGTTTCCCTAAATCAGAGTCATGTTTGTACCTAAATCCAGCCAAACCTTAAACACAGGATCGTAGATGTCGTTCTGTGTTGTTCTAGAGGGACAAACAAAACAAAGTGTTGTTTAATTTGGAGAAAATTGTAAAAAAAAAAAGTTAAGTTAGATGTCAGTGAAGTCACATTAAGTGCTCGGGAAGAATTGTTTTGTAATTAGATGAGAGAAAACACTTGTGTAGATGAACCAAGGGGATGTTTTTTTCCTTAAAAAAGCTCTCAAGTTCAGTTTCATCTTCTTAAAAAAAATGCTTGCTCATTGTACTTTTCAGCCAGAGTTGCACAAACAGGAGTAAACAGAGCTTCAGCTGCTGTGCTCACTGAGAACAATAAAGCTCTATGGCACAGAGCAATAATCTGCATCCACCTTCATTCACAGATATGACTTAATTTTTTAGTGTTTTTTGAATTTGTTGACAAATAAATAATTAGAGAATATTGCCAGCTTTGTCCTTCAGTCTTTTCTACATGCATGTTTGCTAAATCTTGCAGCCAGTTCAGTCTTAACTCAGAACCTGCTAGCTGACATTTCTGAGTGCAGCAGGAAGTCAGGCTGCATTTTCAATTTTCTGTTCCTTTTGCATATCAACATATCACACTCACATATGCACATGGCAAGATTCCAGTCTCTGTGATACAGATACTATCAAAAGCATTATAATCAAATGCATAATCTCCATTTGATTTTTTTTTTTGCTACAGTAGTCTTTGAACTAGTGTGAAGAAGCCGTTGCCCCGAAGACAAAAAAAAATGAACGTTTGAACCAGTCTTCAAAACTGAAGCAGATAAATTTAGTCTGGTGAACTATCCACGACTCTGCTTGTTTGATCAGAATGGCAACTAATGATCCAGAAGAAGGAAGAATGGCCTTTTATCTGCACGATTCACACACACAGCAGATGAGCGTTCGCTCAGAATCACTTCGCCTCCAGTGTCGAAGCAATTATAACGGAGGAGGGGAAGCGGTGGAAAGATGGAGGATGGAAAAGAAAAGAGGAAATAAAATCTACCATGTAATGAAGTGATCACATGTTTCAAACGACTTGTTGATGACAAGTTACATGTGTGTGTGTGTGTGTCTGCCAGAGCAAAAAAAAAGCATCAGTATTCAATATCATTGGTGGAATCAGCAGTCACACAATAGACAAGATGTTAAATACAGGTGTGTGTGTCGTACGGGTGGCAGGCTGCTCAATGACATGAGCTAATGTGTTCATTTCACTCCCATGTTCATGGTGCGATGACGGCATGCAGCCAAATATTAGCATGTGCGACAATGTGTGTGTGTGTGTGTGTGCGTGTGTGTTGTTTGTGGAAACAATGACTATCACACACACACACACACAGACACACACTTGGGGGTCTGTGGCCCCCCATTTGTGGAAGATGATGCTCGGTGGGCAATCTCAGCAGACAGATGTCAGCGCCTTATTAAAGAAGATACCCAGCAGCCCCCGGGGCTGGAAGAAGGCTATGAATAAATTTATTACACTAATGTACTGACCTTAAAACTGTAAGTGACGTTCAAAAGCTGCAGTGTTGCAGGCAATTGAGGTAATAGTCATTAAGGAGAGGGGAAAATATATGCAGGAAAAACTGCCTCAGCCTGTGATGTATTATGTCTCCATTCTTCTCCCATTGACCATCTCGCCACATGTGTATCCGCACTGCCACCACATCTACTTTGTCCAAGTGTCTCCAGGAGAAAAAAACCTCAAACCGGGCCCGGTTCCATGCCAGGTTTTGGAAAGGCATGGTGGCAAAAGAGTTTCCACCACCTCCATCACCAGCAAACCACCTCAAACGGCCCCTCAGCCCCTCAGGAACACAGAGCTGTGGGGCGGGCCGTTCTCATCAGGGCCTGATTAGGCTTGTGAGTGGGCCGCTGGTCATGGGCCAGCAGGAGGAAGTGGCAAAGCAATGGTTTCCAGACTGGAGAGTGGTAGCTATTGAGTGCGCGGCACACTGGAAGCGTTACCATTAAAGTCTGAATGTGACATCACCTAAACAGAGATGAAAATGTAGCTGTAGTTCCTCCCTAGGCAGAGGCGGCAGTGATGCCAGCGCGGTCGCATGTGGAAACGCTGCTGTGCACATGTGCACATGTGCCCACGCGTAGACACTGACACACGTAAACATCCCCACATTTTTCCTCCGTTTTTTTCCTCTCTCTCTCTCTTTTCTTTGATGCGGACGCCTGCAATATGCAACCAAAGACAGCTCTGACAAAGACGAGAAATGCTGGAAAAAAATAGATCAGTCACACAAAGCTAGCTTAAAAGATTCCCAGACATTCTTCCGTCTGACATCCAAAATCTCCTTTCAAATGATTTTTTTTTTCCCTAGACATCAGATAACGATTAATTCCTGATGACAGAATGATAACCGTTCGATTTAAACACCAGTGAAGCTGAAATACAGAATCTTTTTAGATTTTTCTCGCTCTGATCACCAACAAATTCACACCCCACTTACCCAACTCTGTCTTTGCCTCCCACTCACACACACACACACACACACACACACAAACACACACACACAGCATCCTTCTCTGCCACACATTAACATACCAACAGCTGGGCAAGGACCCCTGCTGACAAACTGTGAGATATTGCCTCATCTGTTAGTGAATGCTTTAACCATTATAAAGACCCATTTTTCTGGCACAAACACCCCGGCTGTCTCATGCAGGGACCTAATGTTAATAATCACGCATTAGATGGGACGATGATACTCACTCATAGACTTGGACCTGCCTCGTCTGCCAGTGGAGGTTTTTTTTTTTCTTTCTCCACTTTCTGTCCTCATCAGATAGGAAATTGAAGCCATCCGTCTGTGGAGATGGAGGCTTCCAGCAGGGACAGACCAATTGTCCCTGATGATAACGCCGGTTGCAGGATCCCAGCGCCATGTGCATTATTGATGGCCATCAGTCGGTGTGTGTCTGACCACATTTAAGTGTCTCAGCAGGGGGGTTGGTGCAGTAATCAAAATACACATAAACACGGCACTGTCTCCAGCTCGCTCGTCCATCATCAAGTGTGCATCGACACATCGAAACTGGCAACCACAAGTGATGTGTTCATGCAAACAAACACACAGAGGTAAACAGGGATGTGCTGCGTATGCACATGTTCCTGTTTACCGGTACAACAACACTGCACTGGGTAAGCACAATTTCATTTCTTGATGCTTAGCAAATTTTTTAAAAACTTTTTAACATGCTGCACAAGTTTTAAACCATCTCTCAAATTTCTGCAAAGCAACATGTGAAGTATCACCAGCTACCTGTATGCAAACATACTCAAGAATATATGACAAGATTACAAAATTAATATGACTGATGGAGCTTTCCACCAAAGATGCCCTTTGTGTTTGTTTTTTAATTGATTATTTTGTCTCCTCTTATCCATATGTTCCCTGTGGTGTTTTAAACAGCAGTGCCAAGGGGTGATTGATAAGTTCATGACCAAAAGTAGAAGGAGATGAGTTACAAAGCTCTCTTCACACCCACATGCAGTTCAGCAGGAAGTGTAATGTTAAAAGCTTGTGTGGTGTTTCTGTTCTTCATGCAGCCATCTCTCTTTCTGTCATGTTTCAATTCAGCATCCCACTTCTTCACCACGCTGCAGGAAATGACACCCTGCTCTCATGTTGCCAGCATGTCCTTGTGGACAACATTTGGATGACTGCACGAAGGACGCTGATGTCTGTTTACTCAGATAGAGCTCCCTCAAATTTTAAATAACCCAAAAAATACCACAAAAGATTTTAACTTCAAACTTTCTACATATTCACTCAAAGAGTTGAACTGCTCGTACATGTAACCAGAGCTGTGTAACTCATCTCTTCTACCTTGAGCCAAAAACTAACAATCACTTTCTTATGATGATACACAGTGTGGTGATACATGACAAGGACAACCAAGCACCTTTAATTCTGTCTCTTGTGGGAGTGAATGTGACAGTTTGACATGAAACATAAAGCACACACAGTCTTAGTCTGTCCATTCCTTTATCCAACTATGCCAACTCTTCCCTTCAGCTAAACGCCATATTTGATCTTTTTTTAACACATCTCAATCATCTCTCACTCAGTTTATTCTGCATGAAAACAGATGAATGTGCTGTTGCTCACAAAGGCCTCAGCTGTGTCACAAACAAAGCAATCATGTCTTCTGTCATCACGGAGCTCCTGCGGCGGCTGTGTACAAACAAGCCTGAAATTTTTCTCTTCACACCCAAGATGGAAAAAGAGATAACTCAAGGTAATGATGCGGTTTCTCAAAAGCTCAATTAAGTAATTAAAGCTATTCACTTACGCAGTAAAGGAGATTTAATTCTGACTCATCCCGGGCAAACTAGTTCTTCCTCATAGCAGATGGAGTTATTTTAGAAACACAAGGTCAAACACATCTTGGCTGTTACAAACGTGCATATTTATTATTGCACGCAGCTACTAATTATATCATAAATTCCAGATGTTGATTGTATATAACAAAATCTTGGTGGTTTATTTCTAATTAATGTAATTGGTGCTCACTTACCGAGAAACAAACTCACAGAAACAAATACACATACATTGGTTTGTGTGTTATGTGTCACTGAGGCCTGTTGGGATGCAAAGAGCTGCTGCGTTTACAGCAAACACTGTAAAAAAACTACGTGGTACAACGACATTACTTATGGTCGCACACAAACAAGGCAGCGGCTATAAAAATGCTTTAAAAGGCAAATAAATCACAGGTGAGAAAAGCCATGTTTTCTTCTGCAGGAGGAGTTGAATGGACTGCACAGTGGAGCTCGACATAAACTGAGGACAGTAAAATCACTCAGGCACAGAGAGGAAAAGCAGACGCCAGCAGCAGAACTGATCGCTGGTCCTGAAGCAGCTCTGCGGGGGGGTTTAACATCAGTGAAGGAAAAAAAACATCTGTGTAACATTTACTTATTTTATTTATTCTCTTTAATCAGCGGAGCACACCTGCCTGCCGCTCTACCTGAACATGTCCTCATTTAAAAAAAAAAAAAGAGGCAGCCTGCAGCTTCCTGTGTCTGCTGGTAATAGAGACTCATCTATTGAGGCAGCGGGGGCCTCGTGTGACCAGAAGGGAGGGTTTTTACACTTGTGTAGCACACACACTTCCTGTCAGATCCCCTTGTCACGAGATGGCACAGACATCAAGCAAACATGAATCTGCATTCATAAATAAGAGGATGTGACAGGCTGAGAGCGAACGCGGCTGTCAGTCTGTTCTCCCGAGCCTCCAAACACACAAACACAAATCACTGTCTCAATCTTAAATCATTGCATTTTTAATTAATGGAAACATTTGTGTATCACACACACACACAACATGATCCTGGAGTTTTTGCTTGTCATCAGGTTTCCTCACTCATTCAGTCTTTTCTGTATGAGAGGGTCGTGGCATAAGAGATGGGGACAAGCCAAAACCTGATCTCAGCTTGGATGGAGGCGACGGAGGTGAGGTGTAAATGACTGCAAACCTGATAAGGCAGCTGTGCGGGGCTTCACTGCAGCACCACCTTTTGTTGAAGCGGTCGTAAAACCAGCCCGGGCTTCTCCTCAGGTGCGTCGACTAATCTCCTTTTATACCTGCGGTGATAAGATACACTCCCCTCTTGATCCCCCGTGTTTCCTCTCGCCGTAACATCTCTGAGGCCGAGCCTGTCGCAGCACGTCTGACATCTGTCAGACAGGGGGAGCAGTGGAATGGGAGGCGGGGGAGGCGGGGGAGGGGAAGGGAGCGCGCGATCCAATGAGGCCCCCGAAGTTAGGGGGCTATATTTGGCGCTCAGCTGATCTCACATCCACCTGAAATCAGTTTAGTCGACTCTTTTTTATTCCTGAAAATGCTAATTCAGCGAAGCGCTAAATGACTTTACGATCCATATTCGGATTTGAAGTTCAGCGTGCAGCAAAAAACAAAACTTCCTCTCACACAGTTTATCTAGAAACTTACTTATTTTTTCCATTTGAAGCAGTTGGTAACTTTTTGATCTCTTTTCCTGTTTTTTTCGACTGTGGGGAATTCCACTGAGACAACCCTGCCGTTTCAGATGTGCACAGGCTCTTCTTTATCTCCCCTTCTCATCTAATTCCACTGACAAATGTGTATATGCAAGTCTAAATTTACTGTATGCTGCTTCTATTTTTTGTTGAATATTATTATTCTTTTGCCAATAGCCTCTGACCCGATCAAGCATCTACTATAAAAAGGATCATGTTGATTCAGTTTCTCTCTTTGTAGATTTTTACAGTCAGATATAACCATAAATTAAAAACACATGAGAAGTAGAACAGACAGAGATAAGTATCATGTATTTTAAATGCAACAACACCAGAACAGGTTCAGAACTGCCAGGCAGCACTTTCAGGTTCAGCATGCAGAGTTTGTTTTCCCAGTGAACAAAAAAAACACGAAATGGTTTGTGTTTTCAAATATCTGCCTCAGATTGCAACTAACTATTTAGTTCATTACTGATTTAACTGCTGATTATTCATACAATTAATTGATAATCGTTAAAGTCCGCAAAATCATAAAAAAAAGTTAAACATGTTGATTAAAATCCTAAAGTTACATTTGTAGTTTGATTGTTTTTCGCCAAAAAAGCCAAAAACTCAAAACTATCAATTTATTATCACAAATGACTAAGAAAAGCTAACAATTCTTAGATATAAGAAGCTCATGTTTGACACATTTACTCATAAAATGACTGAAATAACTGATATATTCTAAAAATCACTGGCTATTAATATACCTTAGAGTATTTTTTTTATTATTTGACATATGCTTGCAGCCACTTGTACAGTTGCAGCCACATGTCCTGTCCCTGATAAGATGGATAATCCAGTGAACACACCATCATCAGTTTTTATTGTGACCTGAAGAGATCTTGAGCCTGATCAGATTTAAACAAACTAACCTGAACTGAGAGAGAAAGACAGCAGTGTGACATGCCACCTACATGTATATGCCAAACAGAATCTCCATTAATGTGATAAGTCCCTGTTCGCAGTTCACACTCTTCTCATCGCCTGAAAAACACATTTTTCCCCCCTCACACACACACTCACCACCACAGAGCTGATACTCTGATATTAGATTTATTACTGACGAACAGGCACCGAGTCTGAAGGAAACCAACAAGACCTGAACCCCTCTGAAGTACTGCAGATAATAATTAGGTAAGTCAGTTCACAGGTTGACAAAACTTGGTCATAAAAATCCCAGATATCCTCAAATTTACATGCGAGAGAGTTTTTTTTTTTGAGATTTGGGAGAAGCCGTAGGTTCGTGGTGAAAACTGCAGAAGGTGCAACATTGCGTGTGAAGCCGTCCACCAAGCCACCGTTTCCTTATTAAAGAGCATCTCCATGTTGAGCTCTCAAAGGGGAGCGGAGTAGACAGCTAAATTTTTAATGCCCCACCTCCCCTGCAGCCCCCCCACCCCCACCTCACCCCCCTCTGCCATGTTTCCAGCCATTGAGACGAGCCTGTTTGGATACTGTGCAATTGCTCCGCAGCAGCTTGAAGCTAATATGATCAAACACACCACATAGCAACCTGCTCTGGGAGGTAACGTCAAGGGACGGGGGAGGTGGGGGAGGGATGGAGGGGAGGGAGGGGGGGTGTGGATGGGACTAGTCAATAAGAGGTGGGGGGGCGGTTGCGTGTCTAGTGGTGCCAGGTGTCTGTTCCCATCCCAGAGCCCAAAGCAGCAACCGACTGTTACCCATAACAGCCCAGGAGGCACCGTCGATGACAATAAGACATCATCTGCAAGCGCCACAATTACCCCCCCCCACCCCACCCCTCCAACCCCCTGTCATTCTGCTCAGCCTCTCTGTTAATTACACAAACCATTTCCTCCAAGATGGCCCGCTTGGCCGCCGGCCCGGAAATTTATCACTCTCGTATCAAGGTGTGTCGGATCCGTGAACAGGTTAATCAGGTTAGTCACGAGTTAATACAGGTGGCCTGGATTCAAGGGACAAGATGGTTGCTCGCCAGCATGACACGCTCCACTTCAACCTGCCAATGCCGGGCTTTTTCTTTTTTTTTTTTGTTTTCGTCATTTCACACCACATCCTGTTTGTCTGCCTCTCTCCGGTGTGTCTTTCAGTGCTCCAGCTGAGCAATTATCCAGCTCCAGACTTGTAAATATCAACGGCGATTGCTGATGAGAAGCAAGTCCCTACCTGCATGTGGACTGAGGTGGGGGGGGCGGGGGGGCCGGGCTTCGAAACCACATGCTGCTCTGCCTCACTGGATACTGATAGCTCTGTTTGCACTGCATTATATTGTGTTGCAATATGCGCTGCTGTTTGCTTTGTGCGATATAGTTTCCATTGAGGTTAAGTGGTTCTGTGGAGGAGCAGCGCCACTCGAATGCACCACCTCCTCCACCTCCTTCTCCTCCTCCTCTGAAGAGAAATGAGCTGATGTTTCCAACTGGCAGCGTCTCAGTCACATCTGCGTCCTCGTCTGGACATCGTCATTGTCTGCTGTGGCAGACTTGTTTTCTCTCTTTGTGGAAACACACTGTCTGCATGTTGGCATACATGAAATATTAATATCAAGCATTCAAAAAGCCACGGATGCCCTTCATGTTGTCGCTCTGTCTAGTGGCTCCTCGTGTCCTCTCTCCTCCCTCCTCCTGCCTGTGACCCATAAATCGATCAGAGCGCCTCGTTGCAGGACGATTCAAATCCTGAAGCACATCTGGAGGAGACAGAAGGACAGAGGAGGCTCGCTGGAGGAGCTGTGAACGAGGATGCATCCTTTTATTTTGGCTCCGATGACAAAGAAGCACGACACGCAGCTGAGGAGCGACTCCACCTTTTGTTTTCATAATGTGTTTGAGTTATTTAAGATGATTAAATGTGCTTTCAAACTTTCTGCCATTTGAGTAAGGCCTCCATTCTCACTGAGAGACAGAAAATACACTATATATCCAAGATAGATGTATTTGTATATCAGTTTTTCTTTAATTAGTCAGAAAATAAAAGCTTCTCACTCTGTTAATGCTCATTACCTCGACTCCTCTCCTAGTATCTCTGGTAGGACAAGAAGAAGAGCTGGGAAAGGGAATCACAGATGTGCAAACTGAAAAAAGTACATTACTGTATTTAGTCCCTGAGGATTATGTCTTTGACTGACAGGAAGGAAATAGTTTTACCTTTTTATTTGCCACTGCATCACAGCATGCAGACTGTGGGGAGTTCTGCTATGTTCCACTCATTACAGCTCACCTCTTCCTTTGGGTTTGCAAAGCAGGAACAGGACTACTCGTTAAGTTCAGTCAATACAAATTGGGATGGGAGGTTTAATGGCATAAAAAAATGTTTTTTTCCATCCAAGTCTGTCCCAGTAAGTTAAAATTGGACTTAATGTAGCTGCATATTGGTGCAATTACCAAAAAATTTAACATATTAGCTCTTTTTTTATATGAATAAGCCCCGTTCTGAGCTGTGTGTGTTGCAGCAGGGATCGTTTGTTGGTTTTGTTTATGCAACCAAAAAGGGACTCACACAAACAACCAGCAGGATGTGTCAGATATAGAGCATCTATACCCCCGAGAACACAAAGAGAAAACAATGATTCAGAGCTAATTTTAACTTCAGAAAATCTAGATCAGTCCAAACACCCAAACTTAACTTTGCAAAGTGAAATTATACTGTAAATATCTCTTATATGGCTGCACACCAACAGACTGCAAACATCTTAAAATGACAATATTCTGACATTATTCCTCTTTTAGTGATAACTACACTGCAAAAGGACTTACTCTAATTACTTACTTACTTTGTTTTAATTGTTTAAATGCAGGTTGAGGTACTTTTTTAAATAATAAGCAAAATCTGAGGACATTTGGTACCAAAATTATTCTAAAAAACACCGCTGCAGCTCATAAGTCAGAAAGGAAAGACAGCATTTTTCACACCCTGAGTTCGGCCGTTTAAGTGTACAAAAGTACGATCTGTAACGTGGTGTGATATTAAACTGCTGGCACGCATGCTTCCATATAAATTGCCAAAATTCCTATAACCAAGAGAACTTGATCCGCAATTTGCTACGGATGTCAACATCCCCATCCGTGGACAGGTTTGTAAATACATCACCTCTAATATTGTAAATGGGAGCCCTGTTGATGCACAGAGGTGTTTCAGAGGCTTGTAAACAAACAGCCCTGGAGGTGTATCTCATTATGAGCCATGAGGAAACATTGGTTTCTTTTATAGGGAGTGAGGGTGTGGGTAATGTGAGGAGGGGGGTGGCGGGGGGGCATTTCCGATAAGCAGGCAAAACCCTCTGCTAGCAAACCTCCCACACAGCTACGGGTCACCTGAAACCACACAGACCCCCCACTTCCACAGCCACAGTGCCAGGCTGAGCAGGGACACTGAAAACAAAAAATTAGCCAGGACATTTTTTCTGCAACCGCTCCACACACTGCCGGCCTAACACATCACACACACACACACAGTATATACACATCACACACACACACAAACACTACCTGCTTTGCTCACTCAATCACCAGATGTATTAGGCTACAGATCAAGAAGTGTAAATATTAAATGGTCGAATAGTTCAGACAAATGCTGTGCTCGCCTATGTGTGAACCACAAGAGGCAGAAAAAGAGATGGACAAGCCTTTTAAAGTGTTTCAGGTATTGAATTTACTCAATTATCTATGTATTGGGAGACTACTGCATGAATGAAGGCCAACTGAAATGTTCTATAAACTACAAACTGAGAATCTGTTGCAACTTTTTATTCCAAAGCGCCCGACATCAAGAGAAAGTATCATAAATAAATCACCACTAAAGTTAAAATATGGGTGCTGATGCACAAAAAAACACTGAATATGTATGTGGAAACCTACATTACATGACAAGTATGCTTTTTGATACTTTGGAATGGTGTTTCATGAACATACCAGCGTTCTTTTTAGGATATTCCCACTGCATCAGAGTTCTGCTTTTAAAAAAATGCTATGTTCAATTCAATAAGCCAGCTGGCAAGCAGCAGAATTATTACATGACCACAGAGAATGTTCAGTGCAGAGCTGATAATCTGAAAACTGCATGAAGCACAGAACCTGATGACAGCATAAAGAGAATTTTGCATTGCATTAATGTTTTTTTTCTGCTTCATTATACATATAATGCTTAGGAAATGTACCACGTACTGAACTACAACTACTAAACTTTAACCCAGCAATCCATCTGGCATGCAGCTGCAGCAGTGCAGGATGCATTAGCCGTGCAGCAGATAGTCATTATGCACATTAAAATCAAAGGAATCATTTGCTTAAAGCACACAGATGTGGAGTTAATAAGCAGGAGAGGACCGTACCTGCATATAAGCTGGAGGTTTGGTGAGGTCAGCAGCATAAAGCACAACACAAGAGTCAGCAGATCAGATGTATGTAGAAAAATAAAGCCACTTTTTGCTGGAAAATCTCTGTAATGTTTGAATGTAAATGTTCCTATTAATGTGTGTGTGACAAACAAAGTTGGACTTTCAATCAAAAGTTAATATTACAGGGAAATAGTCGTGTGTGAGACACCAATCACCAACATGCAGACAATACTGGCATTGTGGTTTTCATTCAGCCACCAAAATAATTATTCCTCATAATCAATATTTAAATTAACAGCATGGAAGTTTCACAATAGATTTTGCCAAATAGCAACCAAATAAGCAACTTCTCCACCAACAGAAATCACAGCTGATACCAGCGCAAATACTGCACACAGCTAAACACACAAGAGCAGAGATGATCAGCCAGCAGCCAACTTTTCATGGACATGCACACAGCAGCTATTCAGAGCTGAAACCCCAACTGAAAGCATGCATGTTAGCACAGGCAGTTAGCACTCAGTTTACCTTGGTTTGGTGGAGCAGAGGTCCCTGGCTTCTTGTTAGAGTTAATCCTTTGGGAAAAAGTGTCCTGGCACCGAGTTGCTGTAACATTTACAGGGAAACAATCACTTCCAGTTGTAGTGTGTGTTTGTGTGAATGTTGGGAGAAGAAACAGCAAAAATGTGTCAAAAGCACATTTATTTCCTCCACAAAGTTCACTTGTCGTGACATAATTAGACCGTTTTGGGTGTGTTTGCTTAAGAATAGCTACGTTAGCCAGCAGCAAGCAGCCATGCATCATCCACCATGTATGAAGTGGGTGGAGCTTAAAACACCACTGCAACAGGTGTGTTAGATTGTCCTGTGTTTCTCAGACAGGTCAGGTCACCAGTTTCATGGCAAACATTCTCACTGCTTCTCTGACTGTGTGAACAGTTTCGGTTTCATTCACATTGTTTCAGGATCCGTGTTTGTCTCTGAAGTTACTTCCTCCACCAGAAGCACGTGGGTGGTGGCTGTTTGTTTTTTATGTTAATCGAAGAAATTCAGCAGCAATGAACATGGCTACAGAAACAGCATGACATACAGAGTTTGACTTGAGCTGTTTTAATAATTAAATAGGAACTACTTCTTTAGTGGAAAACAGGAACCGAAAACAAAGTATTTTCTCAGAAAAACTGATTGTTTCTTTTGAATTTCTTTAACCAGAAATGCATTTTTCTAAAGCTTTTGGAACCACAAATGAGTTATCATTTACTTCCAAATATTAAGGGGTAAAATATCAGACTCTTAAAATACAATTTGGTCAAATAAACACTTAAAATCAGAGCATCACCTCATTACTTCATCACCACAGTGTTTTGTTTTTCTCAGAGGCATTTCTTCTGGTAAATGGAGGTTAGGAAACGGACACACTTGAATAATGGATTTTTTCCTAAGTAAGGCATATAAATGCATTTGATCAGCTCACTGTGCCAAAAACTCAATGTTTTTCCTCAATAAACCAAGAAAAAATACACTAAATGTTTGGTTCTGCTGGTGTGCTTTAGTAAGCCGTGTTTCTTTAATGAAACTGAACCTTGTTCTTTCTTATATCTGAGTGTGTAATTTGCCATTTACATAATAAAACCTCAGGAGAGATTCGAGAAATAATACAAAGTCATGCACAAGAGGTTTTGGTAAAATATATACTTTTTTATTTATTTCTTCATACAAAGAAATATTATGAATGTTCAGTATTTAATCATCTAGAAACATCTGTTCCATTCTGTTTTTTGCATTGTGTAAAATTAATTCCTTTGATGTACATACCACAAAATACTTGATTTACATGTCTTTTTCATTTTTGTACATACAGATTTTCTAGTCTAAATACATATTATATGTGGATAAGACAAACATTTCTAACATTTTTTTTTTAGATCTCAAAACAGGTTGAATAAAACTCAACCATAACCGAAAGCAGCATCATGGATTAAACCCATGAGTGCTAGTTGTTTTGTTTTTTTCCTTTTTCAGATATTCCCTCAGTTACATGACCATAATTCGAATGCAGTACTCCATCGATTACGGGGAAAATGTCAGACGTTTCTTCCAGAGTGGGACAGCTTGCTGTGAGAGGTCATCATAAATGCTTTTTTTATATATATAATCAAACATTGCACTAAGGAGAGAAGAAGTGGGGGGGTTGAAGGCTTTCTCCACATCAAATCCTCACCAGGAGTATCATCACTCAGGCAGAGAGAAAGTAAAGAATAATAGCACTATAAAAAAAATACAGTGTAACAAGCCTCCATCCCCCTGTTACCAAAGCATCGGTCAAAGGCTAAACCAGGCTGTTGATTTCAACTGGAAAACAAGAGAAAATGCAAAATAACGGTCATTATTTGATTTAATGTTGGACTGGATAGTTTATGAGGCACAACATCTGTTTACTTCAAAAGGAAAAAAGGGACAATCAAATTCAATTATGAACTCACTTTGTGACAATCTGACCTTTAAAACTGATTTGAGGGACTGTTTTTTGTTTGAGGATAGGTTGTGTACATTCAGTCTGGGCCCTGCTGAGACGCACGGAGCCCTCCTCTGGACGCTAATAATCCCCCTCGCGACATCCCTGCATTTTCATAATGGCCACCACATTGAGCATGCATAGCATATCGTAGCACAGCATAACGTAGCATAGCATGGCCGCCTCCCTGTGCCCTTATAGTAGCGTACCACCCGCTGCGAAGAGACAGGGCGGTGCGTTACAGAATGATAACTGCGCATCTTCTCCCTCTTGCATATCAAGAATTCAAGTAGAAAGACAAAAACGAAGAAGCGATGCAGGGGAGAAGCAGAGATAACGACTCAAGCTGAGTGAAACATGATATCAACCCAAAGGGTTTTTCTTTTCTTCTTCTTCTTCTTCTTTTTGGCAACAAGTAGAGAGTTGAGATCTGGTGTGGAGAAATGAGACATGTGAGGATGAGGGGAGTGAATAAGGCATAAAGTATATAGGCCATGGACGATGGCACATGAGGTTTTCTGACGACACTAGAGAGGTTAGACACCGAACCCCCGCCTGAGGCAATTCTTGCTGTGCTGAGTGCTTCACAAAAACCTTTCCTCCCACTTTGATCTCTTCAGTCTGGGATCGGAGATGGGGCCTGGTGGACTTCTGTTTGAAGAAGCGCCTTTTTTCAGTGAGGCAAAACCTGGTTGTTGTTTTTTTTTCTCATCTGTCTTCCTTTCCATCTTTCTGCTCCATTTCTGACAGATAAGCCTCTGGTACCTCACGCAAAGTTTTTCCCATTTTACCGTGAAAACAAGGCACACACACGCGCACACACACACTAACACACACACACCCGACCCGCCGTGCTCCGGCTCTGCTCTCCTCAACAAATCAAAAGCCTCTCAAGGAAATGTGATTGAGACTTTGCATGACCTTTGAACTTAGCGGATAGAGCAAGAGCCTGGCTCTCAGCCAACACCGCCTCTAATGGGGAGTTAGGGAGCGGAGGCTCGATCGATCTGCCAGTTACCTTTACCCGATTAGCATAATGTTAACATGGGCCCTTATGTGGTCCAGGATGGGGTTTACCGTTTGATGGATGGGCCATTCATTAGAGCAGGCAGCGGGAGCGCTGTGAATGAAAGGGCAGCTGTATACTATAAGCATGAGTGACACAATGAGGATCAATTAGGCCTATTGATCTACCTGTTATTGAGCGGAAGGGGGACATGAGATCTGCAGCTTTTTGGCCAATGCCAGTGCAGGAACAAAAAAACTGGATTGTAGAGAATTTGAAGTGGAAAGGTTTGTGTTGCAGTGAAACACGTTAAAGAAGAATTACGCTCAGAAAGATGGGATGAGGATGAAGTTACGATGCACATGGACAGGTGTTCTCCACCTCTCTGTGAGCACTCTGTACACGTATATATATGGTGCTTTTTTTTTCTTTTTTTTTTTTACATTTTTCCAGCCAAACTTCCTGCTTCAGTCACTGCTGATTATCTGCATCACAAAGCACCGATAAATCCACTGAGTTTACAGGACCACGAGGGAGGAGCGAGAGAAGTCAAAATCAAAATGAGGAATGTTAAAAAAAAAAAAACGAAAACATGTGGGCCAGATGTTATGTACAAATATGGTTAGGCAGCTTAGTGAATTAATTGCTTAGAAATAAAAATAAATTATTATAAAATAGATTTCTGTACATTTTACATATATATAGCAATATCTCCACATCTTGCCATGAATTACAGAGGAAAAAAAAAATAACTTCTCAACAAAATAACAAAATAATAACAACAACAACAACAAAAAAAAAGTCTTTCACATCAATCCCAACCAAAGTTATGCCCTGTCATCTGGTAGAACTTCATGTTGAAGGGCCTGTAGAAGTCCCGTAGCCTCTGCACCACCTCGGGGTCAATG
>JAQMCX010000033.1:4934650-4970447 GCA_029814765.1 Acanthurus leucopareius
CCTCTTTGGTCACAAAGTAGCTGGGTGTTTTCTCCATGGTGATCTGGCCCTCCAGGGTCTTGGGCATCAGCTCCCTGCAGGGAAAAAATAAAAATGGAGGACACGAAAAGGGAGGTTAGGAGACGGGTTATGTAGAGCAAGGACTTGCATAATGTAATCAAGCTGATGGAGTGAACTGTGTTCTGTAATCAATGACTCACTGGGCCTATTTAGCCTTATTATGGAGCTCAAAAACCTATTAGTATAGGCAGCCCTCCAACATCAACATGCTCACTCATAAGCTCTCTCATTTCTGACAGAAAGCAGAAAACTCTTATTTACTCCATAATCAAACACAGGGAAACATTTACAGGAATTTCTAAACATGACTGACCCTGCATTTAACCATATAAGGGATTTAAGTGCTGGGTTTTCCCACCTCAGCTCAGACTCTTCGGTCCTTTCAGCCTCATTTTGGAGCAAATCTGCTCTGTTAACCTTTAATTACCCTCTTGCTGCACTGATTTTGATTAACCTCACGATGCATTTTTGAGAAATTATCTCACAACATGCGAGAGTTTCATTATCTGATGTGTCTTCCCCGAGCTTGTGTTTCCTTAAACCTCACTGCTGCATGTAATGTTCCAAAGTGGTCAGACTTAATCAAAATTCAGCCTCCCTTTTCATGCCATTGGAGGAAAAAAAAACACTCAATCTGCCTTGCTGACTCAGGCATAGCTGTGTTTTGGTGCCCCGCCCATCCATTTCAACCCACAAAAAAAATACATACATATATACGCTACAGTGCTGAAAGATGATGAGGCTTGTTTCAGAAAGGGAATCTGTTTTCTGACAAGAGCGGGTTTGGTTTTTTGGGTGAGGGTTGGCTGATGGGCTTTTCACAGATATGTTACATGCAGACGTATAATCAAGAGGCACTTGAGATCGACTGGTTTTGAAGGGAAAAGTGAATGCGCTCCGCTCTCTAAGCATTAGGTTTCAGCAATGGTGGCCAACCGCAGGGTCTAGATTATGGTGGAGGCGATAAGAGCGGTTTGACTGATATAAGGACATGGATCACCTTTCCCTCATTGGCCTCCTGCCCCAGGAAGAAAAAAACCCAGCTCATATAATGTACATGGGATCGAATGTGTTCCTGGTGCAGGCTGCATGGGAGGATTATGGACTGGAAACTTTAACAGCTAGATCTGTTCGTTCTGCTTTATCACGGTTAGAGTCACATCGAAAAAGGACAATCACAGACACTCGAGAGAGATAAAAGCTCAAGAGACACACTGACAACCAAATACAACAAATAAGCACTTTAAAGCACTTAAAGGAGGAAAAAAACAATGGAAAGGGAGAGATAACCGAGGGCACTGGTCTATCAGGGTGAACACACTCTCACAGATAAGACTCCTGTTAGCCTGTTGTACCCTTTTGTTGTTAAGGCTGAGGCTGTGATATACTATTGTGTACACAGTACTATTGTAGTCGATCCCTTTCAAACACTGTGTAATCCCACACGCAGTATTTACACACTCAGAGAGGTAAAAGACGTCAAAACCACAATGTCGGACCTGTTCTTTACACTGAGGAGTCTGTAATACTCGATTTATCCCCAGAGCTTCAGCTTTTCCTCAGATCTACACCCTAAAAATGCTTGAATCTAGTTCATATCCTTCTAGTTCATGGCTAATTCATGTAACATCTCCGTCAATGCACGGATCCGTGTGCAAGAAAACAGGGAGTGGGGAGCAAAAAAAAAAGCAAATACCACGGGTAACATCAGGTAACCAACAAAATGCCTCATGGAAATGGTGTTGGCAGATTTGTGTAATCCTAATGCAGTGCCAGTGATCTAATTATGATAATATCGTCTTGATTGCTGACACATCAGTGGGATGAATGCAGTCCAGGCCCTGGGCTCATTAATAGGGTATTGAAATCAAAACGGATACGGCGTGTGGTTTGAAGCAAGAGCATGACAGATGTTTCTGCGAGCGAAACCGTTTCTGGAGCACTAAATGCAAACAAAAATGTTATCAGCAAGCGCACATTAATTCTCCGCCACAACTTTAAAAACTGTTTATACAGCACCTCTTGAATGTCTTCAAGGAATATAAACCAAACATGCTCGACTTAAACTGCACGCCATCCGTCATTCTCTCGGTGCACAATGGTGAAACTGCCTGCAAGCTTTTTGTCATTCCTTGTGCTAACATACAAAAAGAGTCCGGAGACGTCACAGAGGAGGCAAATGGTTTCCCTTCTAATCCGATTTCAAAATGACAATGCGGCGCAGAGATAGGGAGGAGGCCTGAGTTACAATGTGCATAGTGATAGATTATGCTGATCCAAGCTCAGGGAATCTGTTTTTTCTTTTTTTTTTTTAAATCAAGTGTTGGGGGTTGGAGGAGCATAAAACAAGGAGATGGTTGGATAGCGAAAGAGAAAGAGAAAGTGGTGAGGAAACCAGTGAAAAGCGCCAAATCTGCAAGAAGAGACCCCCATAATAATAAAAAAAAAAACCCTTCCACCTCTGACTTTGCCCACTTTCGCTGCCAAAGAGGTTAAACAGAAGGCAGAAAGACATTGAAGGGAACAGAGGAGGGGATTTTTTAGTGGGGACAAGTAGCTCTTGGAGAAACAATGCCTATTATGCTCTTTTTTGATTTATGAGGTGCTGCTTTTAAAGATTCCGTCAGCAAACAGGCAATTCTGTGACACCGGGCTCCTCTTTTTTCCTGCTCTTTTTTGAAAGTGAGCCATTGTCCCAGCGAGCGGAGGGGCGAGCAGGGGCAGTGGTCAGGGCAGAGGGGCGGGGATGGGGGCAGGGTGGATAGAGGGGGCAGATAGAGGAGACGGGGGGGGGTAGCTTATCGAGGAGCTGAGTGGAGCACTTCTCCATCCTCCTCAAGCTCGAGTGAGTGAAGCCTTTTGGAGAGCTCTTAAGTGGAACGTGTGCCAGAAATGCCCTGCAAACATCAGCCTGTCCCCTTTAGGCACCAAGGTCCCCTCATTGTCTTGGGAACAAATACAAGAAAGTGTGTAAAACTAACCTGACCTTAACTATCACGATGCAAAACTTTTTGTTCCTTTCTTGCTTGTGCTTTCACATAACACATATCTATCTGTCATCTTTATGTTTCCTCCATCCCTTTCTGCACCGTTGTCCGTTGAGAGTATTTCCGAGTTAAAAGACATGCCAAAAAGCAGCGATAAGACACAAAGCAGGAGCCCTTGTCACATGGCAGCATCAAACAGGGGCCGGCCGAGTGGCCCTTTGGCCTCTGTTTTAAAGAGCCCTCATCCCGGTGGAGATAAACTGCAGGCAGGAAAAGGGTTATTTCTGTCTGATGCTTCTGCCTCCCCTCCTGTCATGTTTGATTTGATGATAACGGGCTGCCACTGAGCTGTCTGCGTCCCAGCATCTCTGACAAAATCACTGGTTTGCTCATAGACAAAAGGAAAAAAAAAAGAAAAAAGGAGCTATTTGGCATGTGTCTGTCGATTTTCTGTTTGATACAAAAGGTTCTCATTGTCTCACATGTCTGGATGTTGAAAGCATTTGAATCTCAAAGTAGGGGTTGTTTATTTGAATACAGACAAATCAAGGGGCATTTTTGTATCCATAAGCGAATGGAGGGTGTGGCTTCAGCTTTACGGGCATTTTAAGCTAAAGATGTCTGGTTTCTATGGCTGGAAGACTCTGGAGGGAGCTTTATCCCCCAGTGGGAGGTAACATCACACAAAACAAGCACATGTTGAATTAGCTCTAAGTAAGGTATCGAGATAATAGAAGTTAAAATCACCTGTCTAAATTACCCAAACAAATAGGAAAACAAAACAAATGAGCTACATTCGGGCTTTCTCTTAATCAACAGTTCACTTCTTTAAGCTGAAATCCTGCAGTTTCTTCACATTAAACCACTGAAAAGTCTCAACTCTTCACACTTTTCCATTGATCCCAAAGGTTCCCTCGACCCCCCTGACAATCAGACCTTGTGGTCCGATAGCAAAGTGACACTTCACAAGTTGGAAGAGGGAGAGGGAGCAGAGGAGGGAGGGAGCGCTGAAAGGCTTCCTTTCTTTCCTGAGAGCCTCTTGAACGAGCCCTTCACATGAACCGGCGCGGTCGACGTACAGGCGTTTTTCAGGAAACACAAAGAAACATCTTTCTTCATTGGACGATAAGGATCTGAAGCACCGCTTGTTTCGTTCGCAGCTGAACGTGTTCGAGTTTTTGATCTTTTCAACCCTGCAGACAACAAGCATTTGAGTGTGACATTCATATTAGCGTGTATTCTATTAGCTTCATCTGATAAGGTAAAAAAAATCCCTTTTTCTGGGGTTGAAACAGTGTGAAAAAGATGATGGATGAACCGTGCAGATATAGAAGGTTCACTGCAAGGATTCACGGATGAGCCTCTGGTAAATAAAGTGTTCATTAATAACTAAGTGTTCAGCGTTCCTCTCTTACAGCTCTCAGCTCACAGTAGGGGAGGCCTACATGCTATGAAATGGAACTGAAGGGAGCAACATGTTTATGTAACACACTGATGCACACACACACACACACATTTCAGCTACTACAGAGGGAGGCAGGCATGCACGCCTCCGCCGGCTAACTGAATATTTTCAAAGTAGCATTTAAGCACATACAGAAGCCAGATATTTTGAAATATACTCGACTGCGCCTGGAGTCTGACATTATATTTCACCGCAGAGCATGGCTTTGGCCGTAAATTAAAAGAATAGAGAAGATGGTTTATGGCGCTGTCAGTCGGGGCCACTCAGAGCGCAGAGGGAGGAAGAAGAAGAAGAGCTCTGGCTGCAGTCGCAGAAGCTTCATCTGGTCTCTCTTTCAAGCACTTGAAGTGGAGTCCAGGTGTTAGCATGTGGCCACTTAGAGCTTTCTGACAGTTCATTTCCTGGCTGAGAAGAGCCAGAGATCCTCGCTCAGAGCTGAGATCTTGCAGGTGCGTTTGCCGCAGAAGTAAATCTGTATCACCTACGTCTCTGTTTTTGTGCTGATGTGTCTCAGTGCAGCTAAGCATGCCGAGCTTCGCACCTGCTCTTTATACCTTCACACCTGCTTGAACTCAATATCCAACACTCGCCTGCATGATGAATGCCAAGTGATGCTACAGCCTCATCTGATCAGAGTCAATTGTCGGTACTTGTCCTGAGCCTGAGGTTTCAAATTAACAGGCTTCACTGAATAATGGTGTCACTGGAAACTCACAAAGGTGGCTGAGTGGAAGCCCTTCGAATCATCTGTCTGCTTAGAGGGATTAATAATGCAGGTTGGCCTAGTATCACACAGTCAGACCTGGATGGTGGTGCCCTGCGTGGGGTGGTGAAGCTACACAGCAACAAAGAGGAGAGCAGTTTTAAAGCTAAAGTCAAAGAAGCCAGTCAGTGTTAACGAAGCCTACGTCTGACTTTTTAAAATTTATTCTAAGAAATCTGCACTTCCACACCAAAAATAGTACACAAAGCTACTGATACACTAGTTAGTTTTGTGTCCAGTGCTCAAGAGGATGATTTTTTTTAGCTAAAATGCTGCAGACTGAATTTGTTTGCCTTGTTTTCTAGTATCATCTATCTGCAGTGAGTGCCTGTCCATTTGAATGAAACAGATAAGGAAAGAGAGGAGTTTAGGTCAGATTTTCTTGCCTTTGGTTGACCATTCCTTCTTGTGGAACTGTCAGATTTTATGATACTGTAAGAGGCACATGAGAACAGGAAGAAGGACATCACAGCTTTTCTCAATCACTTGTCCCGTGAAACACTTTAAAACAGCTCATAGCATGAACATCCTGCTTCTTACAAGCCTGAAAGGTTGGGAACCGGTGGCTTCGACTCACAAATTCTCTGTGATGTCAAAGACTGCGGCTCTTTTTGAGAAGGTTTTGGATGAAAGTTGACTTCAAGCACAACTGAAAAAATAAAAGCACACATACAGGATTTGGTTTCACAGCACTTAATTAGAACATTTCCACTCACAAGAAAGAAAAAGAAGGGAAATAACCAAAGAGTGAACATCAGGATTTAAGGTCAAAGCATAATTAAGTGGCTTTTACCAGTTTTGAGCTTTTACAGAACAACAGTGCAATGACCAAACTGGTAGGGACCCTCGTTTCCTTTCCTGCTCTGTGACACTTTGACACTCAGACTCTGTGCTGGAGTCTTAATCTGGTTGATAAACGCAGCTCCCACACCCTTAACTCCATCAAGACGTTGCACTGTGTCAGAGCAGCCTGGGAATCTACTGACCCTCCATGTAAACAAAGCAGTTAACCCGACTGACTCAACCCGTCCATCCATCATTTTTCACTGGAATCAGGGAGTCGTGCTTTGCCAGAGTGGAGCTTTTTCTTTTATATAGTAGTGTCTGTTACAGATTGTGTGTTTGTGTGTGTGTGTCAAAGAGTGTGTAAGGGAAGGAGAGTGAATGACAGAGAGAATGTGAGCAAACTAGGGAGGAAAAGTCAGAAAGAGGGAGAGGAGGGGAGTCAGGCCATGCGGTCGCAGACCATCCAGACTGGTTTCGGGCTCAGAACCAGCCTGGTTTTGGAGGCAACATCAGACACTAGTAATGTAGAATAAATAAATAGAGAACTAACCACCATATATAATGCCACGGACTTACATGTCAGACACCCCAACAGCATATTACCCTCAGCCACAGCTTCAGATACCCCCCCTCTGTTATGCCCTGAAAATGCTTAAGCGAGGCTGAGACATTCTGCTCTCGCACCACTGTGGTCGCTCTGTGATGGGCAGCATCGTGGAGGCGTGACAAGCATGATTATTCAATTCGAAACCAAATATGATTTTTTTTTTCTACTCGGAAAATCTGTTTTAAAGTATATTCGTTGCTATTTGGCACCTTTGGATAACGACGCAGGAATGTGTGGAGCCATAAGGGCTTTTTTTCAGGCCCGGAACCACATCGGCCTGTGGCCATAGACGGCTGCCTGGAATTACCCAGTGTTAATAACCCTGCAGAGAGGCGAGGAAGCCCACCATGTGGTATAAATAAAACAGAAGAGTTGGTGAAAGGGGTGGTGGAGGGTAGAAAGTTGAAATGCCTCCTCCCTTCCCCTCATGAATGTGCAAAAGCGTGCTTAAAAATGTGTCGGTTTTTTTCTCTTAAGCTGCATTTTTCTGTCTGAAAAAGAGGTGAAAGAGCTCATTTTTAACACTTAACTAGGAAAACCGTCTCAAAGCTGATGATTCCAATCATTAGGCAAGAAGATACCAAGTTGACTCACATTTTGTCAGTCGAATATTTGCACCTGTGTTATTTAGATGCTCTATTATACACCGAGCAATTCAAGGAAGCTGCAAACTTTTCAGAACGAGTCTCAAAATGCCAACAAACTGCGGTGTAATCGGAATCATGAGTGGCGTCCTACATCAGAGTTCAGGGGTGACACAGGGCGTGCGTGCAAGCATGGAAAAAAAGTCATAAAAAGTATTTTCAGTGGTCGTCAGAATGAATAAAAGAACCCAACAGGAAACAAACCACAAATCTAACTGTGATGGAGGCGGAGGACAGTGTGACGCCGAACAGCGTGACGCAGGGCGACTCCAGTCTGCCGGCGGCTCTGACGCTCCGACGCTCCGCTGATGAATGTTAGCAAAGTCAGCTAAACTTCTCCAGAACCAAGACATTAGTAAAAACCTCATCTTCTGCCTTCCACTGTGATTTGAGTGACAGTGTTCTTAGCAGCTCAACAGGAGGGACATTCAGTCATAAGTGAACTATGTGCAGGATGCACGCTTTCACTTCTTCTGACTGTGTGCAAATCTGATGTTAACTCATCACAGATGATAAAACTAAGGCATCAAAACACGAGTCTCAAAGGTAAAACATGAGGCCTATATGTGCTGATGTAGGATTTTAGCATGATGCTGAGCAGAGAAAAAAGAAGGAACAAATGGTTCAATCTTGTATTGAAAAGCTAAATCTGGCAGAAATCTGAATCTGGTACAGCCCTGCACTTTGCACAACATCTCACTGCTTTGTTTGAATACAAGATGAGTCACTTGACACGGCTCATTGTTTGAGCCTCTGCGTCAAAAAAAGGAAAAAAGAAAACACACACAAACTCTCATCAGCAGACACACTCGAACACACTCTCTGAAATCCACCACTTGGAGATATTACCCAGGATTTGTTTAGTGTTAGTAATCCTCACTAATCAGCGTGTTTGCTCTGAGTGTTTGCTGAAGGTGTTAGCCTCGAGCTAGCCACACATTCCAGCGCTCCGTCAGTTTCAGGGCGCGACTGACTGACAGCTCGGACGGAATAAACCGATGAACCGTGAAAGGATAAAAAACAACAGGGCAGACAACAATGAAGGGCTGCAGGTGTAAGCTCGGCTCATGTAGGTGCGTGTGTGTGTGTGTGTGTGTGTGTATCTCGAGTGTGTGTGAGCGTTTCTGGCTGTTTTTTTGTGCATGTGCAGGCAGAATCAGCCATTCTGACTGATTTCCTGACACTTGACATGCACCAGGAGGCACATGACTCCTTGATCTAGCTACAGCAAAGATGAATAAAAGATGAAACAGACTCCAGAAGAACATACATGCCACCACCCCCACTCCCCAGACACACACACACACAGTCACACACTCACACACATACAGAAAGGCAGGGAGCAGGCAAGCTGCTTTGCATCTTGTTGGAATTGGCTGTCATCCGTAACTGCCTGCACACCTTTTTGAAGACAGGTGAACTACAAAGTGTGTGTCGAGAAAGAGGGGATTTCCTCTCCACTGTTTGTCTCTCAGTGAGCTAAAAAAAAACAAAAAAAAAAACATATCTTCCTGTGTGTTTGGGCTATCATTTAGCTTCCATTACTCACACTGCAGCTGTTGCAGGTTAATGGTTTACAAATTCCTGAAGACAGCCTGCCTCCAGAGCTAACGTGTAATTAGTTTAATTGAGTAACGATAGCACCAGTCGTGACAATTAACCAGCTCCTTCCAGTGATGGAAAGAGTGGCAGCAGAAAAAAAAACCTCGGGCAAATCCGACAGTTTTCCTTGGATTCGAGCCTGGATGTTGTCTCCTACAATATCTCTGAGTTTCCCTGAAGACAAGATAATTACTGCTAAGAACAACAGACACCGCTTTTAACCGTTTCTGCCGCGAAGGGGCTGCCAAAAGCCGACACCGAGGCTGGAAGTTCAGTTTCGGGGGGGGGGGGGGTTTCATTATTTAATTCAGAGGGGTGTTGGAGGAGCTCGATGACAAATGTTTTCACCCCTCTGCTGTTTCTCTATCAGCGAGCCTCTCGGTCAGACGTGAAACAGGATCTGCTCAGAGTCTGAACGAGGAAAGTCGAGATAGTTTGTGGAGGGAGTAAAAAAAGATAAATTGAGAATTGGAATTAAAAAAAATCACATTAAAGACATGATAGCTTAAAAGTATTTCTATTTTTTTTGCCAGAGGACTAAGCTAATGTTTGTTCCCATTAATCTTTTCAACGGCTAATTAAAGTTTTTGCTCCCTATTCATTAAACAGTTTGTTATTTTCTTGTCATTGCACATTAACAGTTAGAAAGCACACACACACCTTCGCCAAAAATGGTCAAATATCTTACTTTCAAAATGTTTTTTGTATTAAATTAGATTAAATTTTGCAAATAAAGATAATAATCATAGCATACATGACTTTTCATTTCAGTATGCTTAATAGTTTATGAGCAGTATTGAGCCAATGGATAGATTTTCCACTGCTCAGAGTATTAATGTTACTCCAGTTCTATGAGTATGTAAGCCCATAACAGGCTGTAATATCATAAACCACGGAGATGTTTCTCTGAGGCTTTTTTCAATGAAAAGTCGGTGCAGCAGCAGCACTTTCTTGCCTCCAAAGACACAGTTTTTGCAGTGCAGTTTCCAGGACTGCCATCTGAATCTGATCACTGAAACAAGGGGGGAGAAAAACTAGCTGGAAGTGAGTTGAGTTCAGCCAGGTTGTCTTGGAGTCGAGCTGAAGTCTTCTTACGGCTCTTGTGAGAGAGACCAGCAGCTCTGGGAGTTCTGTTCATCTAAATGGGAGAGAGTGAGCGGTGTCGAGCAGCCGTGGTGCAGAGAGACAACTCAAGGCTTCTAATGAGCCCTGCTCTTTTACTGCCGAGCTAATGGAAACCTCCGGAGACCTCAGTCGCCTGCACTCTTTCTGTGTGTGTGTGTGTGTGTGTGCGTGTGAGTGAGTGAGTGCGTGTCGTCTCTCCCAGAGGCGAACACACTCTCCAGCACCCTAATGGCTACCTCTGGGACTTAATACCTGGGACAAGTGCAGCTTTACAGGTTTGCTGTCATCACTTTCTCCTCCTTCTTCACTTTTTCTCCTCAGCTGCATTTTTCCTTCCTTCAGAGAGCAGCGAGACTAACACCTTTTTTAACCAACACCAACAGCAGCAGCAGCAGCAGCAGCAGATGTTTAACAAAACCATATTAGAGCGTTTGTTTCTTTAGCCTCTGGGGGACCTTTTTTTAATGCGCTAAAGAGTGTTTATTCAGTAGCAACAAATGACCATTAACTGTGGAGAGAGGACGTCTGGTTCTGTTCAGACATGTGAAACAACATCCAAATTATCACCTCATTAAAAAGGCTCTAATTCACGCGCAGCACAGAGGGAGGGTCTGTGCGCCGCTGTTCTCCGTCCTAACACTTCCTTCCGTCCTCCGACGCTACTTCATTAGGCTTCTTTATGAGTATTTTTCATTGTTGTAGCTCGCATGAGTTCTTCTGTCGGACTGAATGAACTCTCACAAAAGTCCACACTTCTCCTGTTTTTCTGTTTGCATCAACCTTGTGGATGTTTGACAGCAAGTTCCTGTCAGACTCTGTGGCTTTTATCCTCGGCTCCAGCAGGAGGTTCCTGTCTGCGGCGGCCATATTGTCTTCTTTAGTATGGGCAGTGCTCGCTGGACACCATGAGGAGGCGAGAGTTGGGGGGGAGGCGGGGGAGACAGGCCACCACAGTGCAGCACCGCCACTCCCCCTCTCCACAGGTCTCTCCTTTCACAATTAACCGCTCGTAATTTGGGACTGAAAGCTGCCTTTTTCTCTGTTTCTCCACCCCCTCCCACCCTCCCACCGCCCCCCACCACGGGTCACTCTCCCATTCTCGGATGAGCTATGCAAGCTTAGTCGGAGGGGAGAGAGGGCCTCCGTCCCTCTACGCTGACCAAAGGCTTCTCAGAAAGACACCCACTCGTGGTCAGCGAGGCCTGCAGCGAGTCCCCCCGCCCAGGATTGGACGAACCCGAGCATGACATGTGACACCATCCTTACACACCAGCGGCGCAAGTGCACAGCTGGAGAAGGCAGCATAAGGGAGGGATTTGAGGATGATGTTTAGGGGAGGAACCGGGAGGCTCCGATGGGAAACAGGGTACCATTAGTGAATATTCCGTTCATTTGGGAACTTAGAAATGGAAGTGAATCCAGCACAGAGGCAGTACAGTTTCAATCTGCTTGTTTTTTACGTTGAGGATTTCGAGCGGAGGATGTGAACCTGCTGTCAGCTGTACGGTCGGCTGGCCAGCGGGCGCTCGTCCCCGAGGAGCCGCGGAGTTCCAGGAATCAGGAAACAATCAGAGCGCCAAACTATCTGATCATCTGAATCGTCTCTCTCCTCTCCAGCACTGGAACTATGTCAGAACCACTCAAAGTATCAGTTTTCATTGATTCTGTCACATGCAAAACATTAAAAAAAAAGAAAAAGCCGTATTTACATAACTCAGCAGGCTTAAAAACTGTGCTGCCATGCTGCCATTGTTTTCCTGGAAAGAATGGCTGTAAAAGTCCCCGGTGGGGCTTGTAGGATCCAGCAGCTCTGTGTAGCTCTGCAGATGGTCAACACACAGACTCTGTCAGCGAGCAGACGTGGGTCTGACCCCAGTCAAAAGCCCTTAACCCATCTCTGCACATTACCTCCAATCAGGCCTGACCGATCAATACGGGCTTTCCCCCGAGGAGCTGAGCCGCGGTGACATTTGTGTGCACTGTGTTTTCATTCTTTTGTGACTGGAGATGAAAATTATTGTGGCTTCACAGCTGAGCCTGTCACAGCCATAATAACACCTTTCACTACCTACCGGCTTCCTGAACAACATCCTTATGTATGCAAACATGACCGCTGGACGCTTTGTGAACGAGGGGCGATTTGATGCCTTTCAGCAGAACCAGGTGGCCTCTTTTGAGCCATTCAGAGGCAGGAAGGAGGGCGAGGTCAGTGGCAACGGAGAGTGCACAAGTCACCTACGTGGAAATCGGAGCACCCCTGTGGTGAGCAGATAAAAAGACATGCACCCATCCAGAACTGTCCCTGACATGGTCAGGAGGTGCAGTCTGGCTCCGCGGGGGCTCAACGGCCTTTAGATAATTCCTTTCAGACCCTGCAGACTTCCGCAAGCATCCCAAGTCTGATAGCGGAACGTGTTTTTTTTTCCCATTTTAGGGAACCCCCCCCCCCTCCTTTACTACAATGCTCCTCTTGTTCTTCATTGTGTGGCTCTATAAGTAGCTTTTTTTTACTAGTGCTGCTTTGTGAGTGTGTTTACCTCCACGGCGTTTTATCACACACTCGATACAAAGGTTGACCAGAGAGACATCCTGCTCAGCGATGGCGCCGTTTCAAATCCCGGCAGCTTCTCGACAGCGACTGAAGCCTAACCTTTGATCATTCACCACATCACACATGTACTGAAGAATATATAGTTCAGTGTGTGTGGCATCAAGCTACATATGCATTATTATGACAGAAATGTTCTCTAAATTTGCAACTAAGAGCAAACAAGGAACCTTAAAAATGTCCTGCAGCTGAAGATCAACTATTTCTGATAAATTCCAGATACTAGAAAATTAAAATCATCACAATACTACAACATATAACCACCTTTATATAACACATACCACCCATATGGCCATGAACGTGTACGAACGCTTCGAGCCTCTTGTTTAATGCTAAAGCCACTCTGAAGGAGGAGCCCCGGCGTCGACAGTGCCGGGCCCTGACAGCGAGCTAAGAGCAGAGCCCGCGACACGACAGCAAAACCACAGTACAGTAATTATATATCAAAGCCCCTTCATAGCCAATAGGGCTAAACGGAATATGAAGAGAGCGACATGCACCACAGACTGACAGGGCGAGATGAAGGCTGCAGTCAACAAGAGTTAGGAGTAAATAAAATACCTTTCTTTTAAGAAAGCTGGACCAGCGTGAGGAGAGGAAACTTTAGGTTTATTAAAAGTGATATTATCCTTAAGATAAGCTGTGGCAGTTTTACATGAAACTGTTGAGCTTAAGCTAAAGTTGACGGTGCATTTGTTTCTCTTTAGCTTTGGAGAAACTTCCTGTGAAGTCTTAAAAGAAGCAAAATCACTTTAAAATTATGAAAAAATCCTGCATTTCTTCTTTGACTTTTTAACGATTTCCTAACTTGGTTTTTTTGCGGTTCGTAAAGTTCGACCTCTTGTCGTCTTCTCTGCCTTTTGTTCCCTTTTCCTCTTGCAAAGTTCTTAGAAACTTAAAGTATTAAAAAAATGAACCTGTTACACAACTTTTAATTCCACAAACAACATGGTAGCAAATTAAAAAAACAAAAGAAAATAACTCAACTTGTTGCTTCACAGAGTGCCTGACCTCTATTATTTACCCTGTGTGGGTTATTAACCTTTTCAGGAATTAACTCACTGAATTTGCCTTTAATGTATATGCTGAAGATAAGACATTTTTGTACTTATCGCTCTCAGATAACACCAGTTGACTTTCACCGAGCTGCTGAACAGGTGCAAATAGAAATAAGAAATAAAGGACCAACGTTCCTGTTCACATTCAGTCACACTGGCCCGTTGAGCTGCGACTCCCACTTTCTATGTGCGTGCGTGTGTGTGTGTGTGTGTGTGTGTGTGTTCCTTGGGGCCAGTTCATGCATGACCTCACTGCTAAAATGTGTACCTCCTGATACAAGGACCCCTCGGTCAAAAGCATGAATCATGTGTTTGTCTTTGGAACAAATAAAAACTGTCAAAGTACATCAGAAATCCACAATAAGACTTGTTATCACCACCTCCATTCATTTTGAAACCCCTCTCTCTCTCTCACACACACACACACACACACACACACACACACTTTCTCTCTCTCTCTCTGCTGCCGCTTCCTCCAGTCTTTTCTGCCTCCTCTATGGCTGCATTTACTTGGTGGAATTCCAATTCTAACTGTGTGTCCGCTTGGGGAAGGAAAAGATGGTGCAAGCTAATTACAACAGTGGATGGCAGAGCGATTGTGCAAATGAACCAACAAGGAGAGGTGCATTGCTCAACTCGTCCTACCAACACACACACTAACACACACACACACAACTGTCTCCATAAATGACCCTCAGCGTGATCAGATCATATTCCCACAGAATAGATTTCAATGCCATGTGATTTTTTTTTGCTTCTGTCTGGAACATTCCAGCGTTCCCAGCGTTCCCTGTCTGCAGTATCTGCTCCTGATAGGAAACTGTGAAGTATGACTTCCCTGTTTCGGTCCATCTTCACTCGAGAAATACACTGAGTGAAAGTTTTTTTTTTTCCCTGCACTGTGGGGACTGCTTACACCAGCTGTTTCACTCAAACATACAGTTCCTGCTGCACGACTTTCCTAAAAAAAAATACATCCAGACGAATTTGCTGTAAAAAGCCAGTTCGAGCTCATGCTTTTGGCAAAAAAACCCCACTGTGAATATGTTTCATATTACATTAAATATCTGGAGCTGCACACAGCTGAAATGTTTTCATGCTCAATGCAAAATTAAAAATTAAAACGCCACATTTGTTCACTGTGTTTTTCTGCCTCTGTTTGAATGAGATTGAGCGAATTATATTAGTTTTTGGCACCAAAGGGAAATAAAATAAATTAAACTTTGCTTCACAGAGCTGCAAACTTTGAGTCATGACTTCTTAACATGGGTTGAAAAAAAAAAGGCCTTAAAGCAGACAGCACTTTTCCACGATTCCCCTTCCAGAAAAGTTGGGAATGCTGTGGATTAAAGTCGGGTTAAATAACAGAGTTCCTCCCAGCAAAAAGACCTGCAGTAAATCTGTTTCTATCAAAGCGAGCGGGAAACTTCGCACAAATCAAGGAGCACTGTCTTTATTTTGAATGCTGCCAACACTTTGGTTCCCTCTTCTTTTTCTTTTTCTTTTTTTTTCATTACGTGAACATTGTTGGGGCCCCTTCGAGGTCGTGCATATTTAACGTGTGGAATAAAAGCAAAGACCGGATCCGTTAATTTAAGCGGTAACTTCATCCAAAAGCTTTATTTTTTATTAGTTTATTGGATGAGTGTTAGCTTTTTTTCAACTTTGGAGAAAACTTTGTGAAACTTAACTCAACTTTTCAGCAGCTTATCCGATATAAACTTTGGCAAAGGGCTGAAAAGTTTAGTATAGTTTTCGAATTTTAGACGGAAATCCAATAGCCAATCAATGAATTGATTTGGCCATCGGCAAGTTATTAACCTTAATCTGACACCGTTTGGCTACTTGTGGATATAACAAATAAATAAATGACCAACATGCAAATATTTTTTATCCTAAAAACAAACTAAAAAAGCTGATAAAAAGATTTGAAAAACTCCAGCAGCTCGTTCCGTTTAAATTTAAGAGGCTGGAGAGATTTCACATGCAGTCATTAAGCTCGATGGTCCTTCAGCTCATTAAATTAACACTTTGTGATGTAAATGACAGGGATAATGTTAGTGTGTCGACCTCTGAAGATGTTAAACGGTTTTGTTAAGCGTTTTGTTCTAAAGATCCTCACTTTGTCTTGCAGATCCCCCCTTTTTTTAGGCTCTTCGGCCCGTGGAGCCCATTGACATGAGAATGGACCAACGACACAGCCAATAGTAAACCCCTTCAGGTCCGCAACCACCATTAAATACTAAATAATTATAATATAGTGTGATTTAAAGCTCTATAATAGGTTCTTCTTTTTTAACGATTCTCAAAAATCTAACAAGTTTAAAAAAAAAAGTTTAGAGAATTTCTGATATGTGGATTTTATCACATTGAAATCCGTCTGATTTGTACAAAATGTGCTATTGTAACGTTCAGTTTTGCATCACGATGCAACATTGGAAATTATAAAATGAGTCTGTAGGGTCACATTCAGTCACACAGGCGTTCACCCACACGCAACAATGAGGCGCTGAGAGCTGAAATCAGCACATCTGCACCATAACACCAACACCTGCTCCAAATAATTCACATTAATTTACAATAAAGTATCAGGTTTGTGACAAAACTTCAAAAAAAACAACCAATTTCAGATTTTAATCTGCCAGAAAAAGCCTGAAGACGCGTCACCGCGAAGGTGCAATGTTGCACTGTGTCCAATAGAGATCACTGCACATCGCAGAAACAGGCCAGACTGACTGTAAACTACCCGCAGCCTCATAATGTGACACAAGTCAATACTTTAAAAAATCACACACACACACACAAAAACAAGTCTGCAGTCCGACGTTAAATCAGCACATTTGGTGAAACAATAATCGGTACGATCCAACAGGCTGAAGCGCAGCGAACAAGGCAAAGGTCACAGCCGAGACTGCTGCCACCGTGTTTGCTTAAGCTTCATGGGTTCAATGTGGAATAAACTATGGACTTATTATCCATATTACTGTGATGAAAAATAAATATTTATTCGCCAAATGTTCCACTTTTTTAAGATCCAAATGTGTGTCCTTGTAAACTGGTCGCGATTAATCAGCTTGTTCGGGTGTAATGGGGTTAAATTTGCTTCAGGAATTTATAAAGAACCTTTTTTAAATTCTCAAGAATGACATAAAACACTTGTATAAGCCATATTTAAAAAATATATATACATATTTCACCTGCGATATTGGCTCACTGATCAGCAGCAGTATGAGTGTTTGGCAGCGCCGCTCAGCCAGCTCTCCTATAAATCTCATTTATGAAGTAATAAAATCCTCTGACCAGAGAAGCCTGCATACATTTTGATTTCTAGACACTGCTGGCTGTTCGATCATCATCCAAGCAATGGCGCAAAGTGAGCTTCATTTACCTGTACCACTCCAGTCCGTTCTCATAGTTGCGGTCGAAGAAGTGCGGCTCCGCTCCCACGGCTCTGATGTCCGGATGAACCCGGAGAAACTCCAGCAGAGCCCGGGTCCCTCCTTTCTTCACGCCGATGATGATCGCCTGCGGCAGCTTCTTGCTCCCGGAGCCGTTGGAGAAGCTGGACATGGCGCTCGGCTCCGGGGCTCTCTGCTGCTCGCCCCGCATCTCCTCCCAGTCGTCGGTCCTGTCCGTCTCCAGCTCGTTATTGAGCAGGTCTCTGGACGCGGCGGTCCTGATGGACGGCTCCTCATAGTCGCTCTCTATATCCTCCCACGGCTGCGGTTTGGCCAGCAGTCTGGACACCAGGTCCGTCCTGCCGCTCTCTGTCCTCTTGCCCACCGCCGAGCCGGTCTCCTTGCCCCGGTAACCGTCCACCACCAAACTTGGCATGGTGGAGCAGTAGCCCACGCAGGAGTACAGCATGTATACCCAGATTAAAAACATGATGCTGAGCAGAATTAGTTTCTTCTTCACGGGGCTGGACCAGAGGGCATACAAGCTGTGGCAAACCAGGCTATATTCCATAAGCCTTTCGGTTGGTACTCATATCCCACAGGCGCATATTGCCCAACTCAGTCCCGGTGGCAGCTCGACAATCCACGCAAAATCACGCACATGCTCACCTAAAAAACTAAAAAAAACAAAAAAATAAAAATAAAAACTCACAAATAATTTTTTAAAAAAGAAAATCTGCTAATCTAAATGTGCTCGGAGAGAATGATACATCCAGGAATGAGAAGGCAGTGAGGGCTTTTCAGTCATGGTTGTGGTTGAAATGGCCTGTGGAGAATCGTTGGACTGCGTCGGGCGCACCGGGGCGCAGCTCCGGGCTCATCTCAGGTTTGTTAAAACTGCTGCTGGAGCACGAGACCTTATAGAGAGGCACGCGAGAGAGTGACGGCAGCTGCGGCCAATAGCTGCGCGGAAGATAAATATGCAGCCGTCGGTGGATGTGAGCGGACCAATCAGAGGGAGAGGTGGGCGGTCCCGGCCGTGGGATCCTCGGTATGGAGATGAAGTCTGGGTGCGGGACGCTGCTGAGAGTTTGGAAAACTTTCCTATTGGGCAGAGAGACCAATTAACTCCGGTTTCTCGAGTCCCGGTAAAGACTCACTGCTCAAAAAAAGTTTACAGGACATGTTTGTTTTTCTGCAGGTTTATTCTGACATGTTTTATGACCTGAAGTGCATCAATTTAATGTCAGTTTTTGATTATGCAAAAACAAAATAAACCTCAGAAGTACTTTCATCAGGAGTTTTGGATGTGTGATAAAAACGATACTAGAAATAAAAACAAGCCTTAATAATAAATTTAAGTCTTTAAAGAGTTTCTCTGAAAAAAAAAAGCATTTGACTTTTCTTCCCACACTGAAAGAGAAGTAATTAAATGTCACATATTGTCACTTCTCACTCTTTAATCTATAAAAATAAATCGATGACTTCAAAAACAATGAACTAAAATAGATTCCAAATCAGAACCTGACGTTTATTTTAATTACATAATTAATCATATAGCCTCATTACTATTAATTAAAGTTGTGTAAGTGATAACTGTGTATCTTAAAAATATGCATGTGGAAAGTAAACAATAATTATAAAGTAAATTAATAAAATTTCTGAATAAGAAACTAGAAATAAGAACCACTTCATATGAAGTTTTTATTTATTAATTAATTTTTTTCCCTTAAAATGTTGGGTTTTATCTGAATATTTCTTCACGCGTTTCAGAAACATAACTTTCACTACTTCTTCAGCCTGTTTTTTTAAATTAGAAAATTAGACTAATTACACAGCAAAAATAAGAGAAACTATAACTGTAAAGTTAATAACTTATTCAACAGGTTTAAACTGTTTTGTCGTGACTTTGCGGACAGCGAAACTTCTACTTTTTTATAATTTAATACAAAATTATTAATAATGAAAGTTATACTTGGTTGTTTTATTATTGGATCATTTTTGATTGTAAAGTTCTTCTTTAAACTTGTTAAGTCTGTTCAATTACAGCAAATCAGCGGAGAAAGTCATTAACAAGCGTCTACAATTATTCCTCGTTGTTTTTCTGCTTGAAAAAAAAAATTATGGTAGTTTTACTTCGAAGAAAGAAACCTGATTATAATATAAAGTCTACTTTATATATAAACCGAAATGAATCAGGAACGGTTTTATTTAAGTTTTTAGTTTTAATCATAACTCAGTTATCTTCTGCAGACAAACTACACACAGTTTGAAAGATCTGAGACTCATGCAGAGCCAAGAAACCCTCTAATGAAGAGGCACAACACTGGGGAAAAGCACTTAATTTCAAATTTAGAGGGAAAGAGAAGAAGAAGAAAAAAAAGAAAGAAACTTGCAGTGAGTATTTTTCATCTGAGCCTGGAGATGAGTCACAACAGATCTGTAATTTAAATCCCGGCAACTTCTGCTGAAACAGAAACACTGACAGACAATTTTTCATGGTTTGAAACGATCGAACAGATTCGACTAAATGTGCATAACTTATACTTAGATATGTTTTTATTGCAGATGAACATTGAGGCTTTTCTTTTCTAGTTTTGGTAGTAATTAACGTGGTGAAACCGGGGCCGAAATAACGGCCTGAGCGCGTGATCGAAGCTGAGGCCAAAATCTCATATAAAAATGTGATTTTTTAAAGAGAAGATTCGACTTTTTTGTGCCATTTAATAACATCCGTTTTTTCCCTCATGAGAAATAAAAACCTGTTGCTTGTGATTTCGCTCAGCAGTTAATCGCACTGGTCATTTTTCACTCTTACACACCTACAGGGACTTGAATGGATAGTTTTACAGTTGCTGGTTGTGTAGTTTCAGTACAAATATTGCTTTAGGATCACTGCAGATCTTTGGTTTCCTTTTTTTTTCTTTTTTTTTTTTTTGCAACAACCGACCTTTTGAAGGGAGGCCAGAGGTCATCCGTCATCCTGAGATTTCATTGCAGGGTTTTGAAGAATCCTGGAATCCGAGCTCTTGTACAGTGTTTCCCCCCCTCTGATGTGAGCCCCGGTGCGGGTCTGAAGGCTCTGAAGGGTCTGGAGCTGCAGCAGCACCGGGGTTGCCTGCATTGCTGTCCGGGGACTCCCTCCGTGTTTACAGATGCATATTTCTTTGCTCTTCAGTTTGTTGACCCTGGCGCTCAAAAAGCTCAGACGCGCACCGAACTGCAAATAACACGAGTGATTTAATGACTGATATTAGCTTTGGGGAAAAAGAGAGGAAGCTCCGTGTTTTTTATGCATCGAAAGAAGTGAAATAAGCGAGCAGAGAGTGAAATATTGTTGGCTTGTGAAATAATAACAGACTTTCTGAGGTTTTTTTTTTCTTTCCGTCAACTCGCATGAGAGCAAATGTGATAAATATGAAGTGCAAAAATGTCCAAGGATTTAGTTCAGTCAACTGCTCTTTCATGTAAAGTGATATATGGTGCAAATCACACTCTTAAGGTCTCTTTGCATGATGCATTAAATGATCAAATTACTAAAATACTACTAATATGCTAAAATAACCTCTTGAGATTTTATAATAAAAATATTCTGAATGATAATTTGTCTGTCTGAGATGTTTAGAAAAGATTAAAAAGTCAACTTACATTATTAAAAAACCCTTAAATGACATATGTCCTCCTCCTTTACTGAAAAATTATAATCTGTGAATAAACATGTATTTTTAATTTCAAAAGTCTAATTACTGGGCACAAGTACACTTTCATTGTAAAGTCCATGAAGTGAAAGTGAATTTTGTAGGATTTAATTTTCATCATCACAACTGTGTAAGTTGGATATTGGATCATAAGTTGTTAAAAGCGATGTCACAGTGATCTGATCATAATGGACGTGTTGTAAAAGTTTGTGAGCACATAGAAACTTTCTGCATTCAGATGATGAATTTTAAAACAGTTTCCAACTCTGTTCAAGGAAACTCAGACATCCAAGTGAAGGAAATAAAAGCAAAAACATTTTTGAGTGCAGAGAAGCTTTAAAACTCCCAACATGTTGGTTTTAACTCAGAAAGTTTTTGAACAACACTCATTTACCTTTAAATCTGATGCAAGAGTGGCCCAAGACACAGAAGTATAATGGATGAATTAATGTTATCAGACTGTAAAATGTTAGAAAGAATGCTTTTAAAGTTGTGGCTCAGAAATCAAACCACAGTTGAAAGTTTAGCAGCAGGCCTCACGCTGAATCCTAAACATGACTCATGTGTTAAACCATCAGCATCAGAGGCAGAAATGACACCAACAGAGAAAAACTCCAGGAGAGTTTTTAAAACCAGACAGCAGAGTTGTTTCTCCTGACTGACAGGACAAGACAGCAGCAGAGTGGCAGCTCCACCTCTACAGGAGCGGATGTTGTAAACCATGACAGGCCATCACACTGAGCCCTGGAGGCTGGCTGTGACATTCAATCTCCACACAGGTTAAGTGTGTGTGTGTGTGTGTGTGCATATATATGTGTTTTTTACCCACTTTTTCTCCCAACTGTAACAGCTGGCTCGATCACTCCCCTTTCACCCCTCTGATATGAAACTCCGTATCCGGTCAGACACTTTACGAGGATGTCGAGCCGTTTCAGGTCTCCAGCCTTGGCTAAATCCCACAGCCCCCCCCAACCCCTCCTCTTTTATGGAGGGGAAGGATGACGGAGAAAGGGGAAGGGGGCGCTTGTTTCTCCGAGTGCGGTGATGGAAATGTAACCAAATACCAAAACTAGGGGTAAAGGGCGGAAGGGGAGCACATGTTGACTGACAGGTGCAGAGCCGGGACGCTAAATAGAGCTCATTGGAGGGGACGGTGATTGTGCTTAAAGCGAGCATATCCACTAAGGCTATAATTGAAACTTAAATCCATATATTACATGGAGTCAGCAGCACCACCTAACGAGGTGTGTTGCTGCTTTGTGTGTGTGTCTGTGTGTGTGAGTGTGTGTGACTGATAAGGGTGGAGGCCTCCGCTTCAGGTACACAACCACTCATGCAGCATTAATAAACCGCCAAATTGAGTTTTAAGTGGAAACAGCAAACGAGTAAATGATGAGACAAAAGACAGAGTTACGATCATGATGAGTTTATTGTCGGAGAACGTTTGCCCTCGCGTCTCTTCCGGGGGTGAATCATTCTCTTTGTTTTTGGTGCAGGTGAACCGTGTTGAATTAAAGCGTTATGTGAATGTGTGAAGAACCATCAGTGACATTTGCTGAGTAGCACAATACGATGAGGTGTGCTAACCGTCAAGTATCAGGGCTCAGGTAAAAGTCAAGCAAACAGATATCAAGTTCTCGTTTATCCTATTTTTAAACACCAACTGAAAACTAAATTTTAATCTTCTGAAACGATGGATTCTTCATGTCTAACACATCCTCTTCTTTCGCATGTGTACAGTACAATAAGCAGCCTGCAGACAGGGACCCTGCGCGGATCCAACGGAGCAATTTACACTGTACAACATCATTTAATACCAGTCATGTACAACATGGAGAGGAACTGGTGGGCCCTTATATAAATAAATACAGAATATATACAGTACACACACATCGAAATGGTTACAACCTGATGTAATAATTCAGTGTGTTTTCTGTAAATCTCCCTCTGTTTTGATCCTAATCGTTCCCAGCTCATTTCCTGATCTGCAGTAAGCACCAAATGAGCAGCAAATTAAACACAGAGATAAAATAACATGTCCGTCATCAAGCCCCCCCGCCCCCCCTCGAGCAAAACGAGTGGTTAAGGGAAACACCGAGGGAGTGTCTCAGTTTAAAAACGGCATCTATGAGGCTAGAGAAGCTGGAGGTAGAGCCGGATCCTCTGAATGTTGGCGAGGCTTCTTGCAGGTGAGCGCCAGCAGCAGCAGCATGGGCAGGTGCCACAGGCTGCAGAAGAACAGCTTGCGGGCGCTGTTGCGGTCTCCTTTGCGGTAGAAGCGGAAGGCCAGGTAGCTGATGTACAGGTTGATGGGGAGGGAGATGATGGGGAAGGTCCAGGTGGTGACGTCCAGCGCGGGCGCCAGGGTGGAGAGGCCGATCAGGCCGAGGCTGTGCCGCAGCGCCACCCGCCTGCACATGCCCGGGTGGGTGACGGACATCATGCGATAGCCGCCGCGGGAGTAGTCTTCCTTTAAGTTCCAGCTGAGGGCGTTGAAGTGGGGGAACTGCCAGCTGTACAGAAACCCACCCAGCAACAAGGCACCTTGAGAGGGAGACAGAGGGAGAGATTAAGGGATGAGGGGGGGGGGGATTAATGAGGAGTGAGAGGGACTAATGTGCTGCTTGTTTAATTCACACTCAGCACGCCAACTATTCGGTCTGTTAAGTGATGACACACAGGTTTTATGTTGTGAAGTTTTTGGACAAAGGAGCACATTTTTAACCTTCAAGGGTGATAGAAGACGCTTCTTCAACAGCTTTAAAATGTAAATATCACAAAACACAACACTGCGAAACTTTTATTTTTCATCATGAAAGACACACGAGTTAGAAAACTGTTTGTCTTTGCAAAAATTAATTCCCCAAAAGTATTTTTACCAGATAAAAGTAACCAAGAACGGACTCTTTTTGAAACAAAACATTATTTCAGCTCATTTTAGTGCAGCAGTGTTGCATCTCATGCATTGTTAAGTGCTGTGATTTGATCAGGAGTCTGCACAAGATGTCTTATTCAGAAATATTAGATTCTCTGTCGTTTCCGTTCTGACTTTCTGCCGCTTTCATGCTTCTAATAAACAAGCTGTGCATCTGTTTGAATCACATGCTTTGACCTGATGACAGCGCAGCTCGACGAGGGCTGAATTTACAAACTGCAAATGTTTTTTCTCCGAGATATCGTAATTAGCACAAAATGTTACTGATTATCTTCACTGCTTCCACTCGCAGAGGGGAAAGCTGCACTGAAAGACATTAAACTGTCAGGTAATAATTAGTGTGTCATGTGATCGTTTCAGTGAAGCAAACCAGAACAACAAGAGTTTAGACTGACAGGAAGTCAAGATAACCGACCACCAGCCCGACACTTTGTTTTTCAGCCACGGCGGTTTGTGATTCACATTCTGCATGAGTCAACAAACAGATCTGTCGACTGTCATGTTTACTGCAAGTACTAATTAGAGTGAGTCAGCAGGGCAAGCAACAGAAACTTCCACACGGATTAGAGAGCTGCACACAGAGCGACACACGCAGGTTTTATCTTGTCTAAATCTGAGAGTAAAGTATAATATATTAAAACTGTGCAGCAGAACATTATGGTGTTTTCTGCTTTGAGAGGAAATTCACAGAACAGATGCATTTGCTGTATTAATCTCAGAGACTGAGCCACTGTGTTGTTTTTAAAGCTTTAATAAACAGGATGAGTTATTATGGAATCAGTAACTTTCTTTTTAAAAGTAATGGATAATAAATGAAAAAAGAACTGCTTGTACTTTACAGAAGAAAAGCCAATAAAACCATTTTACATTCTGCGGAAACAGACAACAAATTGAACCGTGAACGTAAACTTGTGCAACAATTTCTGAGAGAGACGGCGGCGACGTGATGAAACACATTTCACACGGTTGCGTCAGAACACTTAACGTGTTCACCAAACAAGCTGAATCAGCCCCTCAAGTCTCTGTTTCCTCACTAACTAAACACTGCACTCATTTGGCAGACACTTTTTTTTTCCAATGAGACTCTCATAAAGAGCATTGAAACTCAACAGGAATGAGGAGCCAGAGTGCAAACGGTGCTGCAGGGACTCTGGGCCGCATGTAGATAAAGCTTTATGTGGTGTGAGATTAAGTCTGGTCAGAGATGTAGCTTCTTATGAACGACACTGACTGACACACACACACAAACACACACACACAAGGTGAGAGTAGTGACACCCAGGAATCCCCTTAAGCCCTGAATCACAGCTGGTGAGACGTACCTGGCTCCAGACAACCTGTGGCAGCCGTCCAGCCCATGACAGGAGGTATCGCACCCACCACCGCTCCCACCCAGGTGTTGCTGATGCTGAGCCTCTTCAGCGGTGTGTAGCAACAGGTGTACAGGAAGATGTTGAGGGCACCCAGGAAGCCCGTCAAAGGGTTCACCGCCAGCGTGAGCAGAGCGAGTCCGGGGACTCCACAGGCCAGAGCGAAGGACACTGCATGGAGGGGACTGAAAAGAGAATCAACTAAAATCAGCTGGAGAATGAAAAAAAAAAACATATACGAGGGCAAGTTTGAAAAGATAAGTTCAGATGTTTTTATAAAAGGCTGGTTACAGAACACAGATACAGACTCAGACAAAAGCACATCACCACAATGGGAACTAAGGGATGATAATGATTTGTGGGCTCGTGCAGACATCAGATAAGACGATGATAGCTCCGAATGTTCTACACACACGCACACACATGCATGTGGAGACCCATGGGGGCCACACACTGACAGTCAGCAGCCCTTACAAAACGCGGAGGCTTAGAGGAAGCTCATCTGATAAGAGTTTGTCAGGAATAAAAGTAGCCCCGTGCACATGGCAGAGATCAAAACTAGCTGCAGAAAACCACTGCGGCTCAGGCTTTTAGCCGGATGAAGACTTCCTCCTCCTCCTCCTCCTTTCCCTCATCTTTTATTGGAAGCAGTGATGGCAAGGTCTGGTTCAAATTCACCAGTAAATGCTCCATAAATTAAAGAGAGGCGAGATTAAAATCTTGACCAAACGCAGGCCCTTTTTCTTCAAAAAGCAAACAGGGCTTTTATTTTGGTGGGCTGGCCGAGCAGGGAGATCGGTACATTAATGTGATTAGTGGTGTTATGTCTGTTTTATGTGGGCTGAGGTGGGGCCGTGCAGGCTGGCTATAGGCTGTCGACAGCCTGACTGTGGGCTGGCTCAGTGGGGGGGTCGGGGGAAGGGGGAGGGAGTGTGTCACATGGTCTGCGGGGAGGGGGGGTTTCACTGTCCTCTGCTTACAGTCTGACACAACAGCAGCAGCACTTTGACAGGTGAGTTATGTCGATGCAGAAAGCCAGATGTGACCGTCTGGTTCAATCAAGTTTAAGGATCAAAATGAAAAATATGTGAAACTTATTTTTCTGAGTTAAAGAAAAAGGATGATTCTCCTTTAAAAAAAAACTTAGTTTCCTGTTCAAAATTCAAGTGGTGGGAAAGGGCAGAATAAACAAGTCTGAATTTTTTAAGTGCAAACTTTAAATACAGCAGTTTCAGAGATGGATTTAAACTGAAAACAGACTAAAACAACCAGACTTTGCAAACACAAGGAGCCAGAAAATAAAGCATTTTGAAACATCTGCATTCAGATAAGATGTTTAACTACTGTTTAAGTAAAAGTTATTTTAACAAAGCAGTGATGAGGACTGTGGCATCAAGCTGAAAGCTGCAGAAAAAACTAGGAGGTGGATCTGATCTGAGATAGTTTTGGTCAGATAATTAAAGTGAGAACCTTCGGCAGCCACTTGATCAAAAGGCCCAAGAACAATCCCACCCCCACAAACTGTCCCTGCAAGATTTGCTGTGATGTCCAATTTATAATTATCTTCAGATGCGTAAAATTGCAACGTGTTTCCACATCTAGATGAGAATAAACACATAATCTTCTTTGTTCCCTCTCTGAGCAAGCAGAAATCTATTCAGCCTCAGTGCATTTGAAAGCCACTACAAAGGACGCAGTGGCTTTCACATGAAAACCACCATAAAGGATGAGGGACTGTCATCCGGCAGAAAACAATAAAAGGTGGGAGAGATGTTACACTTTTTGTAGTCTCGACATAAAATGAGGAAGTGTTTTTCGATGCCGACATCACAGGGGCAGACAGACTCCTGCAGCACGGACAGATAAAGCTGAAGAACATCATTTGGCCGATTCAAAGCCGTGTCTTGAACACAGCACGGAGAATGTGCAAAATGCCGCCTTCTGATGGCTTGTTTGACAGGACAGTCCAGCCTCCCATCTGCTCGCCGTCTCTACGCAAGATTGTATGTGTGAGGGAGAAAAGCGGAGACAAAGAGCGGGCGATCCGGCGTGTCTGCGTCTCGGAGACAGACAGACACCTCTTGTCAGAGGACAGGCTAAAAGCCAGAGGAGAGGCTTTGTTTAGACTGAGAACATCTTCAATCACCGGCTCCACAGCACCAGAGTCGACTTTTAAACAGCATGTCAGTGAGGAATGCCTGAGGCTGGGATGAGATAGCTGTGGGTCAAGGTCCAGTTATGGTGCTCGCTGGCCGTTAAGTCATAAAGTGACTGTGTTTTTTAGGATTTATCAGTGAGCAACGGGAGCATTGTTCTTTTAACTGTTAGCCGTACGCAAACTGGACTGTCATAAAAGGTCTTTAATTCTCTGTCCTCAACAGGTTGTTTGCTTTTGTTCTGTCTGAATAAAAAATGAAAAGAGAGAATGAAATGTAAAAGAGGCAGATTCCTGGCAGAGGCGATGGGTGAGGAGGGCTTCTGGCTGTTTCAGGTTGTTATTCGGTTCCTGCATTAGTGATTATCTGCACGAATTTATCTTAATGGCACTAATGATCTCTGGCTGCTGCTACTCTATGTAAACAGCTACTAGTCTGCTACCCTGTCATAAGAACTCAGTAACTACAAGAGGAACAAAAGGTTGTAAATTAATATGGAATATGAGCTCAATGCTGCTGTTTCATTTAAGGTGGGACTGTCAATTTGACATAGCCTGCAAACACACCTCTGCTTTGACATCACAAGCTCATAAGTCAGGCTTCACTGCCTCAAAACATTTCCCTCAACAAGACTTTTCATCTGTCAGGAGTGAGTTCTGCCAAAGGCAGCTGGAGAGGCTCAGTATTTCTCATGTGGTGCAGAAGCATAAAAATAGAAAAACAAATACCTGATTTGTCCTCTGACGAGCGGACGGTTCTTTGTGCGGTTCATGTTGGAGTCAAAGGGGACCTCAAAGTACTGTGGAGACATGAAAACAAGTGGGTTAACGCAGGAGACAAACACAAACAAATCCATCCGTCTTTTGAGTGCACAGACAGAAAATCTTGAATTTCTTCAGGTGGAAGTGAAGATTCATTGTTTTGACTGATGCAGCTGTGCTTTTGCACATGTCCAAAATTGCAGTTGCATGGGGTATGCATGTAGTTTAAAACATTTAGGAACTCTTAAGGTGCAAAATATGGGCTGAAATAAGGTACAGCAGACAAACTTAAGTTTACAGCACATCAATCTGCAAATGCAAACAAACTAAAGGTGTGAATGTACAGAAACAGCCTCTGTGGTACGTTCTGTATGCCTCTCTGCCTGCAGTCTGTCTGGTGTCGGTGGTGTTAACGTTCAGACACATGCAAATCAACTCGGTGAGTTTAACGATCGCACGACTTCCACCGTGGCCGCCTCTGTGGGTCTTTCTGTGCAACATCTGGACTGAAACAATGTGAGGTGAGTCACTTGAAGCGTGGTCACAGCAGATCTCTGAGGCGAACGCTCACCCTGCACTCAGGAGCAAACGGGCTGGAGGTGGAAGGTGGTTTCTGTGAGCTGTTGGGTGGGAGGCGGTGCGGTGTGGCGGGGGGGTGGGGGGTGTTCTGGGATACAACTATGTGAAAAACTACTTATACTCCTGTTTTATGATCTGCTCTGGAGGAGTATGCTTCAAAGTGCTCCCATGAGATTGGCAATGTGTGACTAAAATGCAAACACATGGGGTGCTTAAACGCAGGAACTGGCTAATCTGTGTGTGTGTGTGTGTGTGTGTGTGTGTGTGTTAGCAGGCAAACACACACACACACACACACACACACACACACACACAAAGACGTGTGCATTTGCTTGCCCACATAAGAGCCTTTGAGTAATGAAGAAAACAGATAAAGCACTTAGACCACAGAATATCAAGATCCATCTCTTCTGATATACGGTTCACATAAAATATCTAATAAACAGATAATCCACTTCTCTGTTCTTAAACCTCAGTTCCCAGATTTACTGCACTCATGACATCGAAAAGCCACCATATTATTAAAAAAAAGAAAAAAAACTCTTGGTCGAAGGCATTGCTTTTGATTTTTTTAGTTGTAAGAACATTAGGAAGTGGATTGCATCATTAAAGTCTGACACACAAGATATCTCCTGATACTTGACTTGGACAGGAAGACCTAACATGTTTGCTAAGAGTTTGGCTTTCTCAGATGAGGTTTGGAGTTTTTAAAATGGAGAAACGTCAAACCTCTCAGAGCAGCAGGTCAATAATACTTCAAAGTGCATCTCCATTTTAGTTTTAACATTCCCCAGTTTGCAATCGCACGAGCTATTAGAGGGACTCTTAAGGATCTTCAACCAAATGCTACTATTTGGAAGAAAGAAACTGCACTAGTAATAAGAGAGACAGACCCTTTGATGTCTGCAGCAGTTATAAAATAAAATATATCTGTTTATTTGAAACTGAAAAGGCACTAAAACCCTTCGAGCACCCAGAAACATTCAAATGCACTCTGGAATAAGCTCCCTCCAAAGAAAATCTCCTGCTTCCCTCTTCTGCCTTCAGTTCAGATGTAGTTGAGCACTAGTCAGCTAGCTGAGCTGAACCGGACTGGGCCAGGCTAATGGACAGCTGTGTATGTGGCTGTGGGACCCTAAAGCTCAGGCAGTGGTGTTAATTCTATTTCCTGGGTCAGGAAATGCGTCAGGAGGTCAGGGGCCGCATTAGAGAGAGAGAGTCACTTTGTGGCCCCGGCCAGAGCAGAGCAGAGCAGAGCGGGGCTGCAGCAGACCTCAGGCAGGCCCGGGGCCAGGCTCGCTGCAGCAACGCTCACATAAAAAAGGATCCACTTAGTTTCCAATAACATCATCCCACATGTAAAAGAAGAAAAGACCCAGATACTGTGCATAACAGCGGTCTGAGCAAAGTGTCCCTGCAGGCTTACAAAGACACCTGTACAGTCAGCGAGAGGAGAAACAAAGGATTTTCTGTTTTTAAAAAAAGGATTTTAAAACAAAATCTACAGTGTGGACACTGTGTGGATAAACCTGCAGTGTGTGTGTGTGTGTGTGTGCATGGATCATTTGATGTGAACGTCAGAACGGCTCGGTCCACGCCGCTGCGTGTGTGGTGTTGTCATTTCACAGCTTGTCCAGCTCTCTGCTCTCGTTCTTTCCTCCTCTGCCTTTCAAGTCGTAATGCCTCATCTGGTTCGCATCAGCGGCCCTCTCACAACGTGTCATTATTTCCGCCCCAAACTGCCATGTGTTACAGAGATGGCATCGAAATAATTGGGCCATTCGTGTTTTTGAGTGCGTGCGCATGTGTTGCTACAGGTAGGTCTGAGGGCTTGGTTTCAAGTCCATCATTCTGAAAACGGACGAGTCATTACATGCATCGCGTCAGGGTAACTTCCCTCTAATTTATCGACATGACATTCAGGGGTTACAGCTTTTAAAAACAAGCTCCCTCTCCAGCAGGGAAACTCTGACAAGTGAATACCGCTGTATATTTACAATGCCATTAGTAAATGCTAATATGCCTACAATCGACTGCAATAAAAAAATTAGGCCAACTCCAAAAATAATCAAGTTGTATTTGCTTAATATTGTTTAAGGTTAGTATAATATTGTTAATAATTTAGAGAGCTGTTCAGCATTCATAGGCCCATTCATAGTTGATCAACAATCTTCAACACGTCCTTACAAAATGATTATCAATCAAATTAAAATAAAAAGCAAAAACTGATTCAAATTTAAGTGATTGCAGTGCTGAGATAATTTTTTTCCCCACATTAAATAGATATATTGATTTAAACATACTGTGCAAACTAAAAACAGCCTTTCAAATGTGTAGAAAAATTATTAAAAGCTGAAATGTTCAGCGTTAGGAAAACTTAGATTAAATTACAGCTTGGCTCTGTTTTTTTTTTAATCTAATATCTTGTTTTATGTCATGTAGTGTTTTGAATAAAATTTATGGAGACAGTTGTATCTTCGGGGCTTGTTGTTGTATAAACAGTACATTAAATTCAAATTCAGTTTTAAAAAGGACAAAAAAAGTGGAAACAGACCTTTTTATATTTAATTTTTCTGCTCTTAAACTGATGTGGCTGCTCACTCACTCACTGACTGCTATTTATTTTGTGAGGTCTGCAGTTCACATATGATTGATTCACTACACTGTTGGAACAGTGGATAAAATGGGGGCTTTTGCAGCTTATCTACAGCAAACAAAAGTTCAGAAATGAAAATAAATGAGAGATGACTTTGATTCAGACAACAATACAGTTCAATCCAAAACTGCATGAATCAAACACCCATAAATCATCTCACACACAGTGAAGTGGTTGGGTGACTGAACCGGAAGTTATGAAGAACTGGCCTCTGCTTTGGATTATGAACACAAACACAAACACACACAAACACACACATACAAACACACAAACACCCCCCAACTTTTGGGACAATTATCCTCCAGATGATGAGGGTGGAAAACAGGCGAGACCAGAGTGAGAAGCGGTGGAGAAGAGAGTCGTCTGGCTTTGTGTCATGATATAATTTATGGCCACACTAAAGCAGGAGCAGTTAGAGGGCAGGCTGGTTTGGGGGTGAGGGTTAGTGTAAGTGTGTGAGATGTTTAATTTCACTCAGCAGACATTAAAAAGTTGGCCTGTGTAACTATTTAATTAAGGTGTACCCGAGTTACTTAAAACCATGTTTTGGCGTAAACACGACTTGAATAAACACGACTAATAAATGCAGGATCTTATGCTTTGATTGTGCATCAGACACACCTTGTGCTCCTCATGGGAACACCTCCTCCTATCTGCCTGCACATCATCAACAACAATGAGAAGTGTAGTGAAGGTCAGAGACAAACGATACAGTAACTTCACACTGTGCTTTTCTGTGTTCATGAGAGAGGAGAGCGAGAAGAACGCACACAGCTGAGCAGATGAACGGCTTCGGCTCACAGAAACAATCGACCGGCTCTAAACAAGCCGCCTCTCCTGCTCCGCTGAGGGAAACCCAGGTGCACAAGCTAAGCCCGACAACAACAAAAAAAAGACCAAGTCATCACTTGTCAGAGAGTCACCTGTTTGCACACTGGAGTTGAATGACAGACTCAAACATCCACAGTGCAAGGTGTTGGTCCGATGCGTGCGAGCCAAGTCTGCTTGAAATAAAAAAAAAAATTGAAAAAAAAAAAAGCACAAGAGCTCTCAAAGTCCCTTTCAACACGAACTGCGAACTGTCTCTGATCAAGCACTTGACAAACAAGCAGCCGCAGATTTACATCGATTAAGCTTTCCTCAGAAGTCAATTCAATGGCTTTGGCAGACATTCACCATGTTTTGAAGTCAAATGAAAGAAAAAAAAAAAAAAGGAGAACAAAACAGACAAGGCGTGCAACCTGACTAGTCATAACACAAAAGATCTGATATGGCAGATTAAGGTTATTTCAAGGTGTTTTTAAGGGAGAAGTGGAACTGCTGTTCTGTCACAGAAAACGCTGCTGACGTCTCTGGAGTCAAATGAACAATTTTGGAGCTATGTAAGCAATGCAGCGCTTTTACACCGCCTCCCCGAAGAACCTGTTAAACACTTCCAAAGCACTTATGAAACTGTTAACAAGAACCTGAGCGTCTGTGTGGAGAGCAGAGGTTTTAAGAAATAGGAAAAAAGTGAATATATATATAAGTCATGATGACAAAAAGTCAAGAGAGGAGATGAGAAAAGAGAAAAATGAAACTGAAAAGGAGGAAACGTAAGAACATGGGGAGGCTCAACATGGACAGAGTGTGTTGTAATGAAGAAGATGGTGGTTGCAATCATATGGATTTAGCCTCATCTGTGCACGTATGGATTAGATGAATGGATTTTAATTCACAAACTGCATCAAAAATGCATGAAACACATTAGCAAAACTCATATATATATCAAATATCATGTCACGAACGACCCTCTAAAATCATGAGAAAAGGCCTCCCTCGTTGTGAAGGCATAAGGATGAAATCACACAGGCAGGACGACTGTAAACATTAACAATGTTTGGTTTAAAAATTCAGAAGGCATCATGCAGAAATATAACTACAAGCCCGATTCTGGCACTAAACTGCTTAAGTGTTAAAACGAGTGCCAAGAACATCTCCATCACTTCATTTCTGTCGCTGAGAAAATAGCAATATTTAGTTCGCAGTATCAGCAGTGGAGGTGAAAGATAAAAACAGGAGACATGTGTCTGCGTCTGGAATGCTGCCTATGGACAGCTGGCAGATGTTTCTTGGGCTCCTCACCCTCTGTAATCCTTTGAAGTAATGAAATGATAGGGGATCCCTGGTGCGATTAGACGTAGAAAACTCAAATTGTTTGCACTGTTTTTTAATTAGTGAGAGAGGAGGGGGAAAAAAACCCAACAAAACTTACAATCCAGATGTTATTATGGGACATTTTGCTATTGACCTTAAAAAGCACTTTTACTTGCCAAGCAAAAACAACCCATTCTTCTTAGTTTTCTAAATAGCAGAGCTTCATTATCCTGCTGCTACACTCTCAAGGCTCCTTTGGTTCTTCTGAGGCTCCACAGTAGAGACTGCAGTTCACTGTCTGGCCTTAGAGAGGATCACGTCTCCTGCTCTGCTGTGTGCTGAACCCACAACTCTTCTCCTTCTCTTTATAGTGGTCTGTGTGGAGCTGTTGGCAGCGTTTCAGCTGGCACTGCTCCTCTCTTGATTAATGGCCTGAGTGTGGGACAGTGAAGTCCTAAACTGTCCTTATGTTAATCAGCCAATTAATGCCGAGCGGAGCCACATTACCTCTGCCCTAATCAGTTCCTTTGCTTGTGAAGATATGAGCAGGATCTGGGAAAGCTTACTGCAGGGAGAGGCATGCATATACTGTCGCTGCCTGAGCCGTGATGAGCGGGAAGGGGTGGAGGAACAAACAGATGAAGAAGCTTCAAACGGAGGAACACAAAAATTCTACAAAAAGAAAAAAAGTCAAGGTTTGCTTTTACATGCTGCTTTTTTCTAACTCGTCTGATCAAAGGAGGCCGTGACAGCCGCTGCCTCGCCTCGATAAACAACATTAAAGTTTTTCGTGAGCAACTAAAGATGAATGAGCATCAAGACAAGGTCACAGTGCCTCCTAGTGAGAGGGAGGACTCTGATTACAGGCCAAGCTCTTGGTGGACGGCAGTGGAGATGACAGTAAATCTTCAGGATCAAGGGAACCTCTTTCACAACGAGGTATTTTATAACAGGGCATGTTCAGAGTCAGAGAAAAATAATTACCACAGATGACAAAAGCTACTGATTTATACAAGATATACATCACATCATAAGAATGCTAAAGAATATAGAATCATTGGATATCGGCCTAAATCCTTTTGCCACATGACTTAAGTTTCAAGTCTTAATCTTGATTTAAAGAACATAGTTTTATATCATTTATCACTCAACAGAAAACTGAGCCACACATTCATTTTCACTGCACTGTAAACATATCTACCGCACAAACGATACAGAGTCCTTTGTCGGAGTGCAGACCAGCCATATCTCTAGTCTGAGCCTGATAAGTTAACGTTGTTCCTAATGAGGCCAGTTCCTGATTACCAGTAACTGTGCACACACTTGACTGCTTTCTATTCCGTCTCACAAACTGTGGGAAAACATATCTGTAAAAGCTGAAGACCCAGAGTTATGCTGTGTGTGTGTGTGTATGTGTGGTCACTTGTTTAAAAGGGAAATAAACAGTCTCTTCCGCCATCAGTGGGCATTTGCAAATAACTGCTGAGAGTGTGACTGACATGACGTGCAGTTTGAAAGGCTCTCGACGGCTTTTGGAGCAGTTCGAAAAAGAGTCATGTGCATGACAGTGTGTGTGTTTAAGAGAATGTCAGTGTTTAGATTTTTTCGTCCACAGCTGTGGCTGACCACAGCGAGATCGGAATGGGTGTGTGTGTGTGTGTGCAGGAGTGTGTGTGTGTGTGTGTCAGCTCTGATCTTGCAGGTCCTGAAGATCCTGAAGAAATCCACCCGTTAGAAATAAGAACCGATAAGGTGCAGACACGCATATGAAGGCCGTCGCTGTTCTCTGCAATATGACAGCAGCCATCAGCACCTCTGACAGATTTTGTATTTGCTGCAGTGACCCATGACGAGACCCCCCCCCCTTCATCTAGACAGGCTCATTCAACAAGCCTTTCAATTTAAAATGATGATGACCTCAAGAGAAGACAACAACACAAAGTGAGGTCTAATTCTCCATTTACAGCTGGTAGAGAGCGCCACACTGCAACCAGTGCATGTAAATGTTATTAAATTAATACTCAAATCTCCATATTTTAAATCAAACTGAAGTTGCCAAATATATTAACATTTAAGACCTATGATCCAATCATATGTGTAAAAATTCACCTTTTTAAGTGGCAATCGGAGCAGTTAGCTTATTAACTCTCTCCGGGGTCTGACTGACCCTCATGTTGGTTTCTTGGGTTCAGTGGGACACTTGAGAAACTTCCTCTGCAACACTTCAGTGTGTTTGTGTGTGATAAGAGAAAGCATTACAAGAAAACTAAAAACCGACTCATATAAACAATATGATAATGAATTTATTTTAAAAAAGCAAACTCCAGGGCCGCCGTTTAGCTCAATCGGGAGCGCGGGCGGCCCATGTACGGCAGGCTTAGTCCTCCACGCAGCGGTCACGAG
>JAQMCX010000033.1:4970547-4990345 GCA_029814765.1 Acanthurus leucopareius
TTAACTCTCTCCGGGGTCTGACTGACCCTCATGTTGGTTTCTTGGGTTCAGTGTGACACTTGAGAAACTTCCTCTGCAACACTTCAGTGTGTTTGTGTGTGATAAGAGTCAGCATTACAAGAAAACTAAAAACGGACTCATATAAACAATATGATAATGAATTTATTTTAAAAAAGCAAACTCCATTCCTAACTTCCGTCCACAAATGCTTGAGCACTACACACAGTCTTTGTCTCCACGAACAATGAGGGAAACATTATTGTTTAACACAAGATTTTAGTTTTTTTCTAGCGATCACTGACTTTATTTAATATCTGGTTTTAGGAGGTGCTGCAACCACCTTTAAAAAAAGTCATGGAAAACTTCAAACATGGATTCACATAATTATTTTTTTATTTAAAAAAACACCATAATTTCTGTCTGTCAACTGTTTTTTTATTACCAAAACATTTTTCAGTAATACGGTTATGATGGAAAAAAAATACGAATGTGTTGCATTTAATGTGGAATTAAGTGGTGCTACTAAAACTCTCAGCAGGCAACAGCAGTCACACTCCTGGAAAAAGTTGGTCTTGAGCCCTGCGGAGTCTGCTTCACTCATCAAGTGTCTCACCTTCTGAGGATATTAAATTTAAATTATGGAGGAAGGTTAACTAACAGTTTATGAAACAAGTTTACTTATGAAAGCTTATGAAAGAAAAAAAATCTTTCATAAGCTACATTAATAAAAATTACACAAGATGTCTGTTACAACAGGCACTTTGAGGAGCAAATGAGACAGCTGTGATTTTTAATGGACGAATGTGTTTATGACACCAGTTTCAACTTAAGGAGAGACAACGGGTCTTTTTGGTGAAAGTAAAAACAGGAATATCAGACATAACTTATTGGATTAGAACCAAATCTTTGCCTTACTAAGTGAAGCAAAAGAAAAGATTTTTACATTTTATTTGTTTGTTTTATTTTCTTTTATCTCTTGCATACGATAAGCACTCTGGCATGCTGGGACATGAGTCACATGGGTCTAATGCTGCATGATGTTCCTCCAAAGTGAGGCTTTTTCTGAAAAAATATACTGCAAATCCAACAAACTGAACAAGAAGTGACACACACTTTACATTGTTCAATCAGCACCTTTGTTCTCCCTCCTTTCTGCTTGCCATCATGTTCTGTAAACCATCTGATAACTCACATGCAGCACAGGTTTGCTCAGGGACGAGGAAAGGGAGAGACTGGAAGGATTACAATGTTTTATCTATAATGTACTCATGTAGTGTGCACAGACGTTTTTGTGTAGATTTGTCAGCACTGTCTTCTTATTCTCTGCAGGGAAGTTAAACTGCTAACAAACTGAATCACATCCAGCAAAGATTAACAACCACTGCTTTCTTCATCAAAATAAAAATAAAACAAAGAGAGCACATGGATAATATCAAGGGTCTGCTCTGAGTTTGCCTTAAGTAGTAGGCTGGTGCACTTTACAACAGCTAGGCTGGTGTTGCATGAAAAAAGGCATCCAACTGTTACATCCCTGATTATAAAGCACAAAGCCTTGTGGTCGGTGTGCTAACCCTATTTTTATAGTTTTTTTTCAAGTGGCAGGAAACAGAATGAGGAAAAGATTTGACTGTGTTTGTATGGGGATGAAACATTCGCTTATAAAAGCCATGCAAACAGTAAACAGAGGTAAAAAAAAAATAAATAAATAAAAAGCAGCAGGGGTGAATAATTCATCCGTGTGTTTTAATCATGTTTACTGGGGCAAATGGGATGAGGCTGTGTGAAGAGGGTAACAAACTTCCTGTCAGAGTCTGTCCTCCTCCGCTGCCGGAGCTCAGCCCAGGAGACCCATCCTTCTCTCTGCTATAATCTCTGCATCCCCCCCCTCGCCTCCCTCGCCATCCCCTCAAGTGGAAAAGCACCAGTTAGCTCCTCGATGTGGTCTAGAAGTGAGCTGTCAACCATCTGTCTCGCCAATGTAACAAAAATTCTTCCTGTCAGGATGTTATGTGACACAGCTTCCAGTGTGTCTGAACGGGGAAGTGCTGGCACATTTACTGATGGCCGCGAACCCGAAAAATGATACTACTTTAGCCTGGATTATAAACAGAGCCGATAAATTCAGAAAACGCTTGGCTTAACTGGAGCACAAGAGCAAAGACTTCCAAATAAATACCCGAAAAAGGTCATTTTAAAGGTTTATTTAGTTTAAAAAAAGAATTTACTAGGAGAGGGAATAGTGTTTGTTTTATCTGCCTGTTTAAAAGCCGAAGTTAAAAGACACTTTTCCTTGGCTACTCCACAGCACACTGTATAAAGGATGTAACAAAGACAGCTATTTCAAAGGGTAAAGTGCCATTAAAAATTGTGGGCTGCTGAAATCGGAGCCACCCTTCCTCCTACCCACCTAAGTCTCTCCGTGAGCAATTACTACAGGAGAAGCATGCAGATAAAAGGTCTACAGGCAGGAGAAAGAGCAGAAGCACAGGACATCCCCCCACCCTGCAGCACTACAAGTGCACAGACAGCGGAAAAGTTTAATCCTCAGGAACTGGGGAACCGAGACAAAGGCGTCCAGAGTAATACACACAAGTTTGGGTATCACCACTCGAGGATACACACCCCGGTGTCTATCATTCCCCAACTGATTACAGTTGTGTGGGCGTAAAATGAATGGGAAGCACAGCAGCGGTTACTTCCCTCTGCTTGAACGAGTGACGTATGGTGAGTGGTGTTTCTAGTAAAACACACGTGTTGCACTTCAAAGGCCTTTTTTGTGTGTTCAAGGCTGTTGTGTTGGAGGCATGTGGGCAGGCACATAATGCCACAGAGGCCGAGTCTTTCCTGAACAGGACTTGAATGATTAACATGAGGTATCCTTTATCGCATGCCAAAATAATGTTCAAAAGGCAGGAAAAAATAATAATAAATACAATCTACCTTCAGACACAAACTGAGGAATGTAGAAAACAACACAGCTGTAATGACAGAGGAGCTGCACAGCCACACTCACAGTAGATTTGTCACTTTGGTTTGCGGGCTGACGATGCAGCAGTGTTAGGAAAAAAGCTGGTTTACAGGTGAGTCTTGGTGATGAGAGAGAACATTTAGTGAGATGTTAAAGCATAGAGGGCTAAAGTTAAGTAATATTATGCTGTAGACATAAACAAAGAAAGAAAAAAGTGCGGTTTCACGTCGCTCTCTGATCCTCATGCAGGATTAGCTACAGAGCTAAAAGTAGAGTCTCATATAAAGAAAAATAGCAGCAGATATATACAGTCTGCTCCGTGTTGTGACCAGGTATCTACAGTTACTCCATGATGGAGCTATAGACTGCCATGTCATCATATAGCTGGAGATCCTTTTAACTTTTCTGCAGCGTTTCCTGTCAGACAGAGACAGAGGTCCACGCCCAGCCCAGCAGGATGACTTCCTCAGGTGAGAGAGGGATGGATGGTGGAGGAGAACAGGTGAACCAACATGCTGACAGAACACAAGTAACACTATGCTGAGGCAGAGACACAAAGGCAGAGACACAAAGGCAGACTCACTAAGCCCTTTTGTGCTCTTTAGTGCCACCACCCCACATAAAAGGTGATAGATGTTGTATGAAACCGGAAAACTTTGAAGGGGAAGTTAAAGAGGCAGATTGGCGAGCAGGAGTTGGTGCATCTGCTCAGGTTACCTTAGCTTGAGCTGCACTGATACAAAGCTCCCAAAGATCAACCATAATTCGTCTGTGAGCACAAACTCATCGCAAAGTTTAACTGCATGTCATTTTACCGCATGGTGCAACAGTTTTACCCTTCCTTCCTCAAGCCGGTGACTAAATGTTTACAGCACCTACTGATGCACACTGTTGTTTGTGTTTCCTGACTGATAAATTAACTGAAAAAAAACCACCTATCACACAGGTTCAGGTTTATCACAAACCTATTAATGTTTAAAAAACAGGGTATGGTTTCTGAGAAGGGAAGCGGCCTTATTTCAGACACATCCGATGCTCAGATAAGAGCGTGTTTTAATGCGACAGGCCTTCCACTCAGGCTGTGCACTCATTTCAATAAACCGAGGTGCAACCATTATGTACACAAATGTACGCATCTCTGGTTTTATGCATATGCATTTAATGCAAGATAACACAAATAGCAGGAGGAGATAAAGCTCGGCTGAGTTTGCATTCCTCCGGATTTACTTAAGTTAATTTCAAAAAGCATACTCAGCCTTTTGCGTGTATATTATAAGAAAGTTGCGAGACGGAAAACAAGTTTTTTAATTTACAGGAACTGCACCGAAAACCTGCAACAGATTTATTTTAAGCAGAAAATGTTGAGCTATATTATATAGTGGCAGAGTTTCCAAAACACACAACAAAATTCAGTCTGAATAACAGTCACTGGAGAACAGACAAGAGCTCTTTTTGAATTTCAAGTACTAAGAATAGAAGCTGAAAGCTCAGAAAATTACTCAAACTACAGAGTAATGAGAAACGACAGCGAGACTGAACGGCGTCTGGTATTAATGTGATTTCTTCATACTTCTCATCTGGAAAAAAAGGACATAACAATAGTTTAGCAGAAGGGTTTTTTTCTAGAGGGCTTTACAAAGTAATTGAGAGATAGAGCGTTTAAATCTGTCAAACTTGTAGCAAACAACAAAACTGTCACATCCCATTTTTGTTTCAATTTGCCCACCAGCTGACCAAATAAATGCTAATCTGTGTTTAATTAATCCTATTAATATTTAAAATAGTGCACGTCTCTTTTACCAAATGGCAGGATGGAAAGCCTAATGAATTTAACTCTCAGTGTGCCATTTAGAAGAAAAAACATAACCCCTGATCTGTTTTCAAAAAAAAAAAAAAAGTCATGTGTTGTACAGACTGTAAAGCCTATAAGACTACCTTGTGTTTTGAGGTTAAATGCAAATACATAAATAAACTTGACTATCGAACCTAGATTTTGAGAATGTAAGGCACACCCAAGGCTTGGGGAAAGCATTGCTGCATGCTGGAAACCATTTTGTTTTCCAGCAATGATGCCCTTGCCCCAAAAGCTTCTCAGTTTGAATCAAATTAGCATTCAGGGTTGGCTCACGGGCACGCCATAAACAGGGCCGCTTTTGTTAATTATCCACGGATCTCAGCATTACAAAGACTGTTCCTACTTGCCTTTGGCTAAATTGCCTTCAGATAGAGAGAGTAAACTTGAGGTTCATGCAAAAAAATAAAACAAAACAAACAAAAAAAATAAAACCATAAATGTAACGTCTTAGGAAAAAAAACACACCGTTTTCCAGGGTTATTGTTCAGCCAACATCAAAAAAACCCTGCAGCAACTAAGAAGACAAAGGCTGGCCAAAAAACACACACATACACACACACACACACACAGCTAAAAACCTTTTAGGTTTCAGTTCAACAGAAAACAGCAGGTCATTTCATGACACATTATTCACCTCTCTGTCACAGACTTTCTAACTGTACAGTATCAGGAATCAAAACCGTATGTATTCATCAGACTCACATTAGCATCACAAAAGACATTCTGCATATTTGACTTTTTTTCATGTCATAATGGGTCATTTTAGGCTGTTGACAAAACATTTGGGCCAATTCTTGGCAACGTCCAGGAAATCCATCAAACAGGCATGCAAATTGCTCGGCCCAATCAGCTCATGTTCAGCACCGCGAAGGCTTGATGACAAGCAGAAAGGTCCACTTCTTATGGGAGTGCATCTTCAGCAAACCGTTATCATCCGCTAGTGGCAGAGGAGCTGCTTGTCCTCCAGACAAACAGGGGCCTCGACTCCAACTGCCTCCATTTACTGATACCTCCACAACACACGCTGAAGGTGCTGACATGCCTCTATCTGTTTCAGTGGGAAAGCAGGTCCAGGACAGTTGAATGAAACTCAAATTGAGATACTGACGGTAACATAGCTGTTACACACAGACTTTCAGTAGTTACAGAGTTATTCTATAAAAAATTCTGATTTATTCTCTACTTTTAACCTGCAGGAAACACGGCCACAAGCAGTTGTAAGCTCAAACAGAAACAGATCCATCAGAAGGAGTGTCCAAGTTGTTGTAACAACATGTAACATTTGTACAGCTCACACGTAGTGTGAGGTGTAAAAAGGTTGGCCGGTGTCAGGCAGGTATGAGGTGGGCGTTTCCTCCTCTGCTGACTTAAGTTTGAACGGTGTCTTCATCTCTCTTTGTTGGTCACTGAAGCCCATAATCGCAGTGTTTTGTCAAAAACTAAAGGCTAATCAAGGAGGTGGAGAGGAGGGGCTCCCACAACCCATCAGTCCGTCCATCAGTCATGTTCGTCCCCTCGGGGGATGGCGGCTCTATTCTGCTGAAGTGTGTTTGCCCAAACAAGCCGTGGCATTGACAGCTCAGTGAAACACTTTGCGTGAGAGCAGCACTGAGTCTTTTTGGTTTAAGATTTACAAAAGATGAAGACGTGTTGTGAAAAAGTCCCACAAGAATCTGGTATTTTAAGGATTCACATCAGTCACAGAGCCGCGCTGCACAAATTTAACACTCTGTGCGTCATTAGACTGCTGCTGCTGCCTGCCAACACTCTTTCATAAATAAAATCACCTCCAGCTCCGTCTTCTTCACCGAGTTTGCCCTGCACCTTTAAATGTTTCAAAAATATACAAGAACAATAACAAGAGCTACATCATAAACAGATGTTTTTGGAAAATCTGTAACTGGATTTATTATTTAATCAGAAACAGGACTTTAATCAGAGCTACTTCGGTGCTGTTTCTGAAAACATGCTGCTTGTTTAAAGTGCAGACGATTCCTTGGCCACAGACGACACATTGAAATGATGTATGATAATAAATAAAGGTGCTGTTCTGCAACGCTGATGCCAAATTCTTTTGGGAGAATAAACACAACACAATTAAATCAATAATTAAAAGACAGAATATTATAAAAATCCATGTTTCTATAGCTGACTAAAACTTTGCCTGGCAACAGTGTTTGCTCCGGCTTCCCCTCGGGCATTATCTGGAGGGAATATAATAGATGGATTTACCCTTCATGACTTTATCAGAGGAAAGCATCTGTCTCCCATCTGAGGCTGCAAGAGATCCATTTGTACAGTTTGAGATGGATTGGCACCCCGTGGTTGACAAAGACAAAAGCCTTTAAAGAAATTAACTATTAAACAGGGCCTGTCTTGTTAAATATTCATTTTAATCCAGCAGCGAAGGAGAGAGATGCCCATCAAGTCCTTTCTGTGCGATCGTGCTCAGCAATTAGAAAGGATTTTCATTCCTTCTCCCAGGCTGAACGAACAGCTTGTTGGACAATTTGAAATTGTAAATGTCAAAGATCAACTTGCCCCTTTTGTTTTAATGTAAAACGAGATCATAAGAGCAGCATCTGCACTGAGGAGGGGATCTCATTTTTGTTAAATTGCCTGTTTTGGCTAAGAATGCCCAGAACAGACAGACAAAACACCTTAAAACAGTCACTTACAGCTTGTTGGTGGTTAAACTAATATTACAGGCACTGATACTTTTACATCCTATGGTATTTTTAAAGCTTCCCAGAGAAAGAAAAACAAAAAAACAATGAAAAACCCTCAAAATAGGGGTTATTTTAAAAGGTATTCTCAGCACATCATCGAATGGGCTCTGGTATGAGAACAGCAGTGTCATCACGCTGAAGGTATTCTCGAGCATCCGTTTGAAACCGTATCCTCTGTCGGTTCTTCTCAGCGGGGAACAGACACGAATCCAGCGGTGGAAGGTTTTCATTGTCTTTGAAGAGCGCAGTGGTTGGTGGGGTTTGAGCGGCTATGAGGTCTTGTTACAACTAATGATTCTCTCAAGAGGTACCACAAACTACAGCCAGAGGAGCCCTTTTCCTGGGAAATTGTTGTGGTGGCCTTGACAGTCGGGGTTCGTCAAATCTGCCGCCAACACTGTATGAGGTGGACTACAATCACCTTCAGCTGCTGCTACACCTTCAGTGTGTCATAAAATATCACTGTAGTCACAATAAATCATCTTAGAAGTAAATATATTCATTAAATGCACTGTAGCATTAAAACCAACTCCACGCACTGCCTTCTTTTGTCTTTCACACAGATGTACTGAGATTCTCTGATCGTTTACGGGTCATGTAGTTATTTTAATTTATTAAGAAATAACATTTCAAAATTAATACTCTATGAAAAAAAGCTTATTCCTGCTGAGTCTTTATGACGTCTCTATCTGGGTCTCGATACACTGCCTGCAGTGATGATCTATTTGCATGCAAATGGCATCTTTAAAAAAGGCACAAGAGGATAATAGAAGGAATAAGAATTTAGAAGAAGAACCTGATTGGTGGTTTAATATCATTCTATTACCTATTACCGATTTTTTTTTTTTTTTACAGAAACTCTTGTTCCATTAGAATAATTTGAAGCATGTTATCTTCATTTTGAACATTTTACAATACGGATCTAAAAGAAATGATTTCATTTAGGTTCATTTTGACACATTGGATTATTTAATGCCCCATAAAAATGGAGGACTGGGTGCAAATGCAGCAATTACTGAAATTGTACATCAGATATGGAAACCACTTCAAATTAAAACTGACAATCAGTGTTTTAACTTAACATTCGTATCACTCAATTTAACCATGTGTGACTTAAGGCCCAGCTCATAAATGTGCACCAGCACAGTCTAAAACCCCTTAGGATTTATGTATTACACTAGATTTGCCTTAAGGGAGGATTTAAAACGTTAATAAACGTGAAGGAATCTCCAGACTCAACTCAGATCACAGCTCAGGTGTCAGCACAACACTCTGGCATCCAGATGTGTGGACGAATGAGCTGAAGAAGATCACTGCCACTGCCAACCAGATTAAAGGTAAAGACTGAAACTGTAACAACACACTTGCATTGCAATGGCATCTGCTAAAAATAGTCAACATCATTAGACTCTGGGGAGTTTGGCAGCTCTTTTCAAGTTAAAGGCACAAGCTAGATATATGTTTTTCTAAATATGTGGTTTAATGTGATGACACTGATTTGTGCATTTAAATTAAATTAAATTAAAATCCAAGCGTGAACGATCAATTTACAGTATTCAGCTGATTTAAAGTGTCTATACATCGCTGCAGAAATCTTAGAAACCACATCAAAAATGCATATCAATGAGCTTTTTTATGTGACTGTTGTGCTCCAAAGACTCTGTTGTTTCGGTCCTGTCACAGTTTACATCCATATAACCAAATCTTATGTTGTGTTTTTAAAGGTTATGAACTCATTTGCTCTTGGTTAAATACTTAATGCATAAAAAACTTACATATTTTATCTTTTCAGTGTTTTTGAAAAAGTACATAAAACACACAACAGTATGCATAACGCGTCCCCATGTTCAGTCATGTACCAAACGCTCCACAGGGGCTGACCAGGACGCACACAGAAGGAGGCATGCAGGAGGGTAAATAATGCATGCCTGTACAGTACTGGGGAGGAGGCTGGAGCTTGGAGTGGTAGGAGTGGATGGGCCGGGGGCTTGTGGGGGCTCGCTTGTGCGTGCCAGCGTCAGACAGCTCACCACAAGAGAGACGCAGAAACAAAAGAAAAACTCACTGTCATGGTCACGAAAGCAGAAATGACACTAGGCAGCCACAAAACAAGCCAGCTTGAATTTTCATCAAAACAAACACGCAAGCTGACATAGTGTGACTGACACTATAGCCGGCCGCTGTCAAAACAGTCGAGCCGGACTTATTTGACAATAAAAAGGCCATATAGACTCTTTTCTTACACTGCTGGGAGAAAACAGGCTCCCCAAGGTTCTTTGAGGCTCCAGCCTGAAACTCTCATCTGAAACAATTATCCAATTAGCTGAAGTAGTGGCCAGACTAGAAGGTGATGACGGCTGGAACACCTGTGGAGGCTGAGCCCGGTGTGAGGCCCACAGGTCCTGGAGACCAGACCCACCGGCACTTTTCTTTCTATCAACCTTACAGCCAGCAACTCTATCAAGAAGAGGAATAGTGCACCGGTTTCAACTGAACACCTCAACACAGCTTTTAAAAGCAGTCTGAGCAGCAAGACGGAGGTGCAAACAAAACATTAAAGCTAAGAAAACCTTTCAGAATTATTTGAACTGGATGCTTGAATAGTTGGACTCCTCTGTCGTTGGAGCTGACTGTTCCCTCTGATTGTACAACAGACACAACAGCATTAAGTCTTTTCACTGTGGCAAGAAACTCTAGACGGTGAATTGGCCTCGTTACGTGACTCCGAGTGTTTACACCCTTCCGTAAGTTTCCTAAATGGAGTAACATTTTAAAAGAAAAACCACAACGTTTCTGTTCGCCCTACAGGCTTATTCTCAGTGAGACAAAGAGCAGCCTTGGCTTTTGACAACTCAACTGATGGTCTGGCTGCCACTTCCCAAATCACTGTTTTCTCCCTCGAGGCATTTTCCTCCCTTCCTCAAGGTAATTCGACAGTCGTGTGGTAACACACTTGCATTCTCCTCTGGCTCTTTAGATGCAGAGCATTAAGAGATTAGGGCTGAGAAGCAGAATCCATAGGAAGTGATCTTCAGCAGGGTCTTTCTCCACTTTGATTTTCTCATCAAGCTTTTGTTCGGATGTTGTATAAAAGAAATGTAGCTTTGATCACAACAAACCACACTATAAATGAAGCATGTATTTTTTTTTCAAGATGAAAGGAGGTAAAATTAAAACACACAATAAAAAACCCTGATAACAGATGTGAAATCAGGATGTTTTTCTTTTCCATTTCACTTCTTCTTTTCAGGATTATGGAAAACAAACTGCTGACCAAAGTGTTGGGATCAATTACACACGGGTGAGGTTTTTGTTTTGGACAAAAAAGGAGCCGACAGAGTGCGTTAGTCCATTCCAAACAAGTGCAGAATACTGCCCCTGTGGCACAGCAACATGCAATTACGTGTCACACATGACATCCTTTGTGCGTCTACGTGTATAATTACAGAGGAAAATGACATTTTTGTCCAAACAAAGCCACACCAACGACGGCTGTTACATCATGTGTTTTCATACCAGACGAGCAGCAGGAGACATGAGAAAAGCAACTACAAACAAGTTTTCCTGCCAAATTATTATTATTTTTTCGCATTTAACCCCCAGTTTAAATGAAAGATGTCCTCGCATGACTTTGTCTGACTTCTTCTAAGTCAGCCTCACTTCAAAACAGGTGGCTAATTTGTCTGAAACAATAATCCCATCCCCATCTCTTGCCAATTAAGACTATGATGACAAGCAAAATGTCCCCACAAAGAACAAGGGCTAAGAGAGCGGAGTGAATCTGACCAGTGCGAAGGGCTCGGGCTCACATACCAGCTGCTAACCACAAAAAAGGAGCTTTTGGCTTCAAACAGAGCAGGCGCTGATAAATTTCAGGCTAACACACACACACACAAGGCCATTTGTGAAAGCAGAGAGAAATGTTCAAGTTATGTTCATCTGTGTATTTATCCACAGACACCATATGAAGAATTCCAAAAATACCATAAATTCTATAATAGAACAATTTTTACACACATGTACGATGTAAAATGATCTCTTTTGATACATATTTTTAACTTTTTACTTCTAAAATCTTGTCATATGCCTCTTTAGTGGCTTTCTATCTGACAAAACTCAAAACTATTCATCACATTTTGAGAATTAAAGATTAAAAAATGCTAAAATTGATATGAGAGTAAAACTTATGTCATATTCATTTACATTTTACACAGTGTCCAAACTTTTTGAAATCAGGCTTGATCAGGACTTTCAGGCCTGGAATAATGTTAACTTTCCCAAATATTCCAAATCATTGGACGCATTTCCTGCAGATTTTAACTTATACTCATCTAATTTGCAACTAGAATTTAGTCCATATCTGCTCTGAACCTCACCTCTTCCCAAACTTCGCCTTCACTGTAGGTTTGAAACTAGACCTGACTGGAGGAGGCCAAGACAGAGGCTCTGAAAAGCAAATAACGCCGTTTCAATGAAACACGAAGCCATGTCATATCCTAACCTCAGGGCTGAGTTTGTGCAGAAAATGAAGACTGACAGGACTGATGTGAGGGTGGGCCCACAGATAAAGGGACACCCAGGGTACGAACAGTGGCGGCCGCTCTTTACATCACTCAACGCTCCGAACATCTTGGCTACTCTGAGCGGCATAAGGAGAGGGGGGACATTTTTCAGATTCCTGAAGGATATTTACACACCTGCTCAGTGTGAGGTAGAGGTGCACAGAGGAGTCGGAGCACGGCTCTGTTTCAGGTCACTGAAGAGACGACATAAATTTAACCTGAGTAATGGACTGATTGACATTACTCAGACCTGATTTGTGTAAACATTTGCACATTTGTAACAGTAGATGTAACCCCCCCGGAGGAGGATCTGACTGTACCAAGATCTCAGAAATCAAGGTCAAGTCCAGGATGATCAGTATCAGTACAATGTAAGGCTGTTTGACCTGGTGGAACACTTCAGTACTGCTATAAAACAACGTAGACAGCTTTTGGAGTGCTGTGGTTGAGGATGAGCTTGAGTGGATGGGGTGGGGTGGGGGTTATTGGCCCCTGAGGGCAGGAACCTGCAGTATAATCAAGGCCAAATTACAGGCCAGAGCCACTACTAAGTGGAGTTCAATCTAGGGCTGAGGAGGAGGTCACCCTTTGCACTAATATTCTTAAGTCACGTAGCTAATGCCTTCGCACAGCGTAAACACTAGACAGCAGAGGGAGGCTCTCTCTGGTTTATAGCTTTGAAAAAAGCTTTCGGCGAGGAAATAATAACAGCATTACAGTCTGCTCGATGCATTTTTGAAATGCGTAGCAAAAGAGGAATGTTGAAATGGGTAAAAGAGGATGTGCTGGCTCTCTCAGCATTTTCTGGAACACAAGCATAACATTAAGAATTAAGAAGTGTGAATGTGTGTCTGTCGACGAGCACATCTATGTTTCTCTGACACGTCAGCAAAATATGTGTTTTTCTTTACAAGACCAACAGATCTCTTAATCAACCCCATATCGAGTCTTTAATCACATCCATTTTAAAAAGAAATTAGTCCTTTTAACTACAATTCCTGAAACAATTCCACAAGCTTTATGTTTAATATTGTAGTTTACTGTAGTTTAAATAAATTAGCTGTGGTCAACTGTTCATATTACAGGAGTTACCAGTTCACCACACAACAAGTCTATATAATCCCAAGATGTATCTCCTTATCATCACGAAGCTTATAATGATCAGATTTTGTTGACAATGTGCAAAAGAAGTGCTGATTAATTTGTATGATCAATCAGTGAATGTTAAATCCACTTTATGGAGTCATTATACCAACATTTGGTGGACTGAGACAAATGCAAAACAAAAAAAACATTATAAAAACTGTAACAGGCATGTGTGGCCTTGTTTGGCTTCTTTCTGAGGTGACTCACCTGGTTGATTGAGTTGGCAGTACAAGAGGCGAGGCCTGTTCCCAGACACGACACAAAGAAGATGACCGGGTCAAAGGGCACTGGAGCCATTGCATAGCCGGCCGCCGCAGTCGTAACCACCAGTGCTGAAATATCCAAGTAACAATAACAGAACAAATTAAAACAGGATTTTAAAGCTGTCCCTCTCTTAGTATTACTTCTTAAAGTAGGAGTCAAAAAACACTGCAGATTACAGATGTTTTGTTGCTGCAGTGGTAACAAGATGAGCAGTGTGTGAAGAAAAAAAGGAGTTTGCATCTTGCAGTGTAAAATGAAGTGCTTTTGCACTTTTTTTGTTTGAAAAACAGTTAAATTCAGTCAATATCTATGGGCTACTCAGCAGATAACGCCTTAATGGAGTGAACCAATCAGCACTGAGCAGTTTCCTGCCTACTTGTTCTTATCTCTATGTGGTAAATAAACTAGTACTTTTGCATATATACTTATGGAAATGTGTCTGTACTTGCGTCATCATCAGCCTTGTTTGCCATATTCTGACATAGTTTTACAGGACACACATGACTGACTCATAAATAGAATGAAAACAAGATGTGCTGTTCACCTGTGAGTTTAATTTTAGCGAGCTTGGCGTAAACATCCGGCAAGTCAGGCACATCAACCTTCAACTGCTTCCAGTGTTTGTCGAGACGGGCCTCCCGTGCCTCATCCGTCTCCACCTGGACATGGGGAGTCTCATCCGAAGTCAAAACCGTACTTGACGCAGAATCGTTCTGTACTGTCCCATCTTCCGTGGCAGCCTTCCAGGTGGACAGTTCAGGCTGTGCCTTACTGTCGACCTGCTCTGCATGTGAAACAGTGTCTGTGCCCACAGGATCAATAGTTGGAATTCTCTGCACTTGTCTTTCCACACTGTCATCTCTCTCATCCACGATGGACAGGACGGGAGCCTGCTTCGGGATGGCACGCTGCTGAAGCCCACTGTTGTTCTTTGTTACATACTAAAAGACAACAAGTGCACAAGGTAAATTTAGGAGATAATTTACTGTCACGGTAATAAACTGCTTGCAAACATACAGGCGTGTATTGTGGGAAAAATAACAATATGTCTAAATGCGATGAAGGTTCAAAGAAGAGCATTATGAGCAAGCAATACAGGAGACGGAAAAGCAATGAGATATTGATCCAAGTGAACGATACCTGGCGCTTCAGAAAGTTGAGATATTGGTACGTCAGCCAGTTTGATGGATCTCTTCTGTGCAGCTGAATAAGGCTGCGAGCAGTCTGGTTACTTCGGGGAACATTTTGAACTAGTTTCTGTTTCACACTTGCACCAACCAAACCTACAAGACATGTGAGAAACAGCGTTAGTCAACACCATATAATGATAGTTTAGTTAAATTCTGTTCAATCTGGTTTAACAGATCCAATTTTTCACTAAGAGCACACATGCGCAGAAAAAAAACAATAAATAGTGTGTCATTTAAACAATGTGTGATGCACTGAAATCACAAAACTGAAACATAATTGTAGCATTTTGAAATGAAGACAGAATCTAATGTGTCTTCATCCCAGTTTGAGCTTTTCGTGCATTATTAGTAATGATGATACAATTAATTCTTTCGGTGAAGACATGCAGCATACGTGCCCACTAACGTACATGATTTTGCAATACACTCAGTTGCTAATTAACAGGGTTTGTTAAGCTAAGCCGAATGTAAAATACCATCGTATCGTGCAGTAAATCCAACTTTCATGAGTGCCATTAAGTCCAGGTTTATTTGAAAGCGTCTTAGGAAAGTTGTTTATTAAACTTTATGGTCATTTTGACATTTTGTTAACCTCTCTGGTATTTCAATTTTAACTCAACATCTTTTCCGAACAAAGCAGACTTACATCCTAAAAATATCTCTATAAAAGAAGAGATAAATATTACAAACGTTTAACGAGTGTGTTGTTGATTTTGTGTTAATGCTGCCGACCTGTCACGTAACTTAACGGTTACATATGACACATCAACGCCGATTTGTCTGCCATCTTTAAATAACGGTTCAATTTAACGTTATCACAAAGTAGCTCTAATGTTACCGTTATTAAACTGGTCCCTGATATGCTAATTTGGAGTTTGCGGATACAGTTGACTTCTATCTAAGGTCACGGCTAGCTACGTGCCAAACATCCAAGTTGCTATCAGGATAGCTGTATGCTAAGCTAGCCGGTTAGCTTCCAACTTAGCATCAAAGGCTGTTCAAAAGCGACAACAGATTAAAAATGCCTTTGTATTGCAGCGACATGTTAAAGTGCATACTAAACATCTCTAGTGTTACCTGACAATCTTCTACAAGGCGTTTTATACATGTTCTCAAATCATAAAGCCGGTCCGGCTTCGACCCCTTCACATGCAGCAAGCCGCCATTTTGACCTCGTTGTGTAAAGTAAAACACTTCCGGGTTAAAAAAGAAAAAAGAAAAAAAACTCGTGTGTGCGTCTGAGCTGCTGCTGCAAAATGCTGAAAAAAATCATAAAATGAAAAGGAAGAATATTATAGGAACCTACTGTGTGTTAGTTTTATTATCAGACTGTGCAAAAATAAATTATTAAAAAAAATATTTAAAAAATTCTTCTCAAATTACTTTCACTGCTTCTCTTATGAACTTGTAAATAATAACCTAAGAAAATTTAATTAAAAATTTCATTAAATGAATAAAAGAGCAAAATAATTCGTTTTATGTTAGGTTTTTTATCATATATTTTGGTATTTTCAAAGACCTGCATTTAATTGATTTAATTTGATTATTTTTAAATTTATTTTATTTGATCATTATTTGTATAAAATTTTATGAGGCCTTTTGTTATAATTACTTTCTTTGAGGTTACTTTTAAGTCCCTACATGATCCTGCAACATTAAAAAAAATTACATGCGCAATAGGCTTCAGTTTCAGGACACTAGTATTGTGCAAGGCAGGATAGCGTTTGCTTTTTATTGCTTTTGCCTTAAGCAACTGTAAAACAGAGGTGGCAACAAGCCACCCTTTTTTTTTTTTTTACTTTATATAACTGTCTTATTAGAAACAAGATGTAACACTTAACCAATAGTTACACTCAATAACTACATGAAAGTTACCGTGTAAAATAGCACAATTGCTCTTTCCACTGAAGTCTAACATTTTATTTAATACAAGTACATTCATTTCTTGTGATCAAGGCAACGTGACCCACTGAAACAGTGGAGGAAACCCTGCCTCTCCCCACTAAAAACACTTATGTCCTGAGCAGTATATTATTGTAATGATGTGATGTTTCACCAGGAAGGAGATTTATTTTCCAGCAATGACTCTTTTAATGATTTTGTAACATCTGGAGAACTTCAGTCAGTTTGACTGAATTAAAAAAGGTGTTTATTTCTAACAAGCAGACATAAGAGTTTTCTTTTGTTTTTTTCAGATGTCAAGTTGCCAGAAGACCCTTGTCACTTAACAATAAATCTGAGCTGAAAATGGGATTCATTTAATTTGAAACTGCCATCTAATTCAATGTTTGGCCTCTTGCCTCTTGCCCTTGTACGTCCTCTGACTGGCCCAGATGTTTGGCCTGTTATTTATGTGTATGATCATCTCGTTGGCCCGGCTACCGCGGCCAAAACGATGGAAACCTTCTGCTTAATATACTTTCCACTGCTCTCACTTTGCTGCCTTGCTTTATTGAATCAAAGATAATAAAACAATATGATTGTTCTGTTTCTGTGCAGTGTTTCATTTCCTCAAACAATAACATTTAACTAAGCCAGGAGGATGATTACTATGCTGCTCTGATTATGGAGATCATAGTCAGTATAAATAAAACAAAACATTCTCCGTTGTTTATCTGCTTATTAAATTCAGGTAATCTAATATTTCATCTGTCATGAACCATACAAGTGTGGTTTATTGTTGGTTCATAAAATGACATGCATCATTTGTTTTGTGAATGACCATTTACAACCACAGGTGTTGTCTCTGGACTCGAATCCCGCCGCCCAACATCCAATTTTCCTGGTTCATCTCATCCTTTCCACTCTGCTGCGAGCTCCTCCTTCCCTGCTGAGATTACACTGTGTAATCTCCACGCACCATCAAGATGCAGGGGGGCTGATAGATGTCAACAATACACACAAGGCAATCCCAGATCCAGCACAAGAGCACCTTTATTACAGGAGATAACCATTATGTGCTGTTCTATAAGATTTCATTCCGCGCCGACCAGGTCAATCTCCTGGAGGTTTGGTTTTAATGAGAGTGCTGAAAAAAGGAGCTCTATTGCTTTGGTCCTTGCACCGTATTATTTATTTTAGGGTGCTGTTACACAATCTCAGTGTTCAATTTTGGCTTTATTTAGCTTCTCTGGTGCTGCAGAAACTACAGTTTTTCGAGGGCAAGTTTGATCAAACCTGCCAAGTGTATGGCTGCGTAGGGCACCGCGTCAAACCATAATCTTTTGTATAGCAATCTGCAGGCGACCACTACAGATGACTGACATCCTTTCCAGAGTGTCAGGGCCTCACATTAACAAACAGCCTCATTCATGAGTACGCGGTCGCCCCTCCTCCTCTGGACTGGAATGGAATAATATTTGTTTATTGCATCAAGGACCAGTTTATCCTCTGCCAATGAGTGTTAGTTGGATCAGCTCGGGAGAATCGTTTCCAAGGAACCAACCCGACTATAAGTCTGCCAGCTCAGGCTAATATATTTCAACTAGATAATTTAGTGCTTATTTATGTGCTCATTACTTGTGTATATTTAAATTAAAGGTGTAAGATATATTTGTTTATTGAGGTTTTGTGTTGAAGTACCAGAAGACCTGCTGAAAACTTTTAATCTTGGATTTAGTCAGATGTTCTCCTAAAGTCAGGAAGCTTGTTCCTTGTTTGGATGATTGCACGTTGCACTCGAGTGAGTAAAGACAAAGCTAAATCTGCTTTTAACGCCTTCTGTCCATAAGGTGGACCAAAAGACAGGACCTGAAGAACAGATGGACCGAAAAACAGTGGAATGGCTCCGTAACAACAGGAGGAGTTTGTGAGGTCTGTTCAACCCAGAGGGGGTCTTTCAAAGGGTCTTTACAGTTATTCTAGCTGCGGTGGTGGTCTCAGTATGAGGGCCTTTTATAACACTGCTTTCACTGCATCTTAAAAAAAATGAAACAGCCGTAAACATCCTCCCCAGAGAGAAAAAAAAGACACAAAAGGAGTGGAGGCTTGTATTGTGTGAAGGTGATGACATATAGTTTATCACAGTGAAGGCAGGCTGATGTCAGCCGGGGACAGGGTGGGGTTGAATTTTTTGTCTTTGGGGTCATGAAGACAATAGCTGTTTAGGCTGTAAAACAGCTCTCATGTAAATAAATCTGGCGCTGTTTTGTTTTGCTACAGAGTTTCTTATTTATAGAAAATTTTCATGTGAAGCTTTCTAAATATGAGTGAAGACAGAAGTCATATTTAAATACAGATCTGTAAATTTCTCACAAAATAATTAATGATTGCTTAAAATCCTTTGTTATCTTAATCAAATGGTATCAAAATAGCATATGTTGCTTTCAATGAGAGCAGATACAATAACTCTAACCTGGAGAGCACATGTCAGTAAGATTGATGGGGTAGCGCGGTGTTAGGATCTCTGCTTGTCTGGTTTGTCGTTAGGTGGATGTGGCAAGAGGAGAAAGGGTCTCTTTAGCAATTTCAAGGGTCCAGGAATTTACCCAGTTTTCTATTTAAAAACACGGCTCCTTGGCACTTCGTGGTGAAAAGGTGACATGTTGAATCAATTGAAGGTAGCAGGGGCCCCAGGTTGTGTAAGCAAAGTGCTGAGGGGTCATTAATAGCATTAATAAGGACGGCCCTGTTAGCTTGTTACCAAACAGTCTGCTGCCCACATGCTCCTCACAAAACAGCCAGTTTTTTTTATTATTCTGGTGCTACGTGTCTCACACTGGGGGGACACACTAAGAGCCTATAATGAGACACCCCCCCTCTCCTCTGCTCTCCGAGGAAGGCCCAATAAAATGACACAGTCGAATAACGGAGGCCTCCCGGACCTGTCATCACCCCGGTTCATCTGCTCTGATTTACAAGCGCTGTCCCAGAGGCTTCAGTGCCATCACTAATCCCACAGGGGACGGCCGTCCGAGCGGCTGTGGAGTCAGAGCTTCTAAATAAAAAAAAAAAAAAAAAGACAGGAAGAGGTGGACGGTGCTGCATAACTCCGAGCAGAAACAGATGGGGGGGGGGGGGGGGGGGGAGGTTTTATTATTTTTTTTAATGGGCAAAAGATTTTTGTAAAAGTTGGGGAAATTACC
>JAQMCX010000033.1:4990445-5058968 GCA_029814765.1 Acanthurus leucopareius
CCCCCCCCCCCCCCCCCCCCCCCCCCCCCCCCCCCCCCCCCCCCCCCCCCCCCCCCCCCCCCCCCCCCCCCCGCTCTCCTGTTTATAATTGATTTTCAAGGGCAACATCTTGTTGTCATAGTTGGTCTAATGAGCCCCTGGCTGGCGCCCTGTAGCTCGTCAACCACAGGGTGTCGGATGAAGCAGCCACCCAACCCCGCCTCCCCCCCGACTGGGATGGCACCATGCTGGAACACTGACATCATCTGTGGAATCTCCACGTGGGGACACACTCCTGTTCTCTTTTAAAACCCTACCCGACTTGTTTTAAAAGATATTTCGGGTGTGTGAAGCATTTAAAGCCTCCAGAGGAGAACTGTTGACCCGCCCAGCTGCCGGCCCGGAGGCTCGCCCTCTTTACATGGACAACAGGTATCTTCAGACCCCATGGCCGCCAATGTTTATGTCTGAGATCACGGGCGTCTTAGTGGGCCTCCAAGTCTAAGCCTCTAATTGGCTATGGCTCATCAATCACACAGAGCAACCCCTTTCACCCAAAGTCTCATCCAAACAGCAAGGAGGAATGAGACCCGTGGAATGGACTCGATGCCTCCCAAAGGCCTAAAAGTAGGCTGTGGGAGGGGCGAGTGGTTTGTGAGAAAACCACACTTATTCCAAGTTGATGTCAAGCAACGTATGTGTCTGTCCTTTGTCTTTCCTGACGTGCCTGGAGCTACTTCCTGCTGACATTAAAGTTGAGTAGAAAAAAAGTTTGGATGTGTCACCCCAGTTTATGATCCAGTGGAAGTACATGGAGTGTTTTTCAATCATGCACGAGATGCTCAGACGATGCTCTGTAAACCAAACGCTGATCTAAATTCTGGGGTCTCATTACATTCTTTTAATGTAAGTTCAAAGAAAACAGACAAACATCTGGTTTCACTTTGTTTCTTATTTGTTTTCATGTGAACTTGACCTCACGGTGAGAATTATAGCATTTCTTTCGTTTGACTCTCTTATCTTGGTTAGGTTGCAGCACCTGGCATGCGGATGGAGAGCCAATCATGTGGCAGCGGACATGAAGATGACACCTTGCCGTTTGCTGGTAAAGTGTTTGTGTGGATCGTGATGGAGAAGAATGCTCCAGACGGAGTCAGAGGGGTCATAACAACTCCTCAGCCATTGTGCAGTCATTATTTGGTTTGGCTGAACTCTCAAAGTCCAGGATTTGGCCACAGCGTAACGCCGAGCCCACAAATTTGTCAAGAGGAATCAGGAAAAGTCCACAGCACATGAGGTTTATGGGGTCACGGCAAAGTCTCCACATTTCTTCACATCCAGAGACGGCATGCGCAACACACGGTGTTTTTTCCATCAGTCTGGGTGTTTTAATTCTTTAATTCTTTCTTTTCATTCCTCCGTCTTTTCATTCAGTCGCTGATCTTCTCACAAAGTCACGTTGCCCGTTAAGTTCGTCCGCGGTGATGGAGGTCGTGGAGGTTTGATGAAGAACAAATCAAACAAACCGGGTTACTGTGCTTCCACTTTGCTACATCATAAACACAAACACACACACTAAAACCTCCCTGAAGCCGGTCCATGTCCAATTCTCCTCAGTAACCGAGAGTAATCAGCTGTGTCATCCTCGTCATAAATCTCCGAGCACGGCGGTGGCTCCCAGCCCAGATGGGGATAGGCCTTGTTCACTTGCACTTGCCTTTGTGCCATAAATCCATGGCCGTCTTCGCAGGATCGGTTTCCTGCTTTGTGTGCATCCCCCAACAGAGGAGCACATGGGGGAGGCGAGGACGTGGAAAGATCGTAGTCTCTTAAAGAAGTCATTTTTTTTGTAAAAAGTGGACTGTCTCTTTCTTTTTCGGCTGAATAAATGTTTGATTTCAAGGCGGTTTCTTATCAACAGATGCAGATTTCATCCCTGTATCTGATTTTATTGATGAATTAGAAAAATAAAAAAGGTTTTAGGGTCAACAGTACATACATTTTCAAACCATAAGTCTTCAAATAAATAAAAAATGGAGGTATGATCATCTATTTTCCAGTCGTTCTAAATTTAAAGACGGTTGAAGATGTGGACTACAAAAATACGTAGCTGTCTGTTTTCGAGCCCCTCTGTTAAACGGATAATCCAGGCATATGGTGAATCTATAGATATAAAAACAGACAACGTCATAAAATGTCATTTCTGTTAAGCGGTCGTCCCCAGTCTGTCTGACATTTATTGGTAAGAGTGGGAAATAATTTCCAGTTGACCTAATCATAAACCATAACCCAAGCCTCCTCCTGTGCTGTTGCTTTAGCTGCAACCTCTGTTTACATTCCTGGGAATGTGGGTCCACTTTCATAACAAAATAAAATGGAACTGGTTGTTAAATATAACAAACAAAGAAAACCGAAACCTAGAATTAAACCATCTGAAAACATTTCGCTCTGTGTGGTTCAGATATTCAGAAGAATCCAGCTGAAATGTTCATGGTGAGATCATTAGGAGTGTGATTCCTGTCGTGTCCTCCATCATTTCTCTCTTTTGCACTTTCTCTTTTTAGATCCATGTAAAGTGACACTATTTTAACAGTCTCTCTGCCATATAAATTGGCTTGAGCCTGCAGTATTTTTTACTTTTTAATGTCCTTGTCACACACTTGCTGTAATGACTGTGAACCATCCTGGTGTCTTTGAGAAAAATGTGCTTTTCTCAGAGGAAACCAGCTCGTTGTGATACCCTAAGAGCCGGAGGAGGCTCCTGCAGACGGCAGGTCAGCATGCGTGGCTGGCTGCGTGACAGAGTCTTGGCAGCTGTGGTCTGAAGGGTCTTGTAAGGCAGGAAAATAAGGAACATTCCTGGATGCTGCTCTTATCTACAGGGACAAAGCTGTTCCACATATAACCATAACAGTCTGAGCCACCTGAACTGTTGGTGGTCTTCTCATCAATCCCCAGCCTCCCCCCCCGCCACCGACACACACGGGGATGCGGCACGGTTAGAAACGAACTGATGTGATGTTGAACCATAATCCAATCCTTAAGTATCACATTATTTAAAGGATTTTCCAAACAAATTAACTTAAGACTCATTAAATGCATCGATAATGAGGTTTTATTCAAACTGTCTATTTTCCAATCAGCATTCCTGATTGCAACTTTAACTTGAAGCAGGAGCTCTAATAGTTTTCAAGGAAATACACTTTAAAACTAAATAGAAAAGACTAGAAAAATAGGAATATGACCAAAGAGCTTGTTCTGAAGTGGTTATGTTGTCACAGCAGACCTCCGATACTAAATCCTCCCCCCCCCTCTTGTGTTTTTGGAAAGTGCCAGAATGACAAAGTGCAGGAGAAAAGCACGGTGGCAGAAAACGAGGGAATCCTATCAGTGCATGAATTTAATTACCACTCAGATGGCTCCACATAATGAGGAAAAGGTGGATGTGTTAGAGACTTTGCATAATTCATTTTGCTTTTCTCATTTAAACCTGCCCCGGCCTCCTCGCCGCCGCTCTGTATTTACTGCCTGGTGCCACGTTTCTCTGATCTATGATCAATAATTTCTTTTCAACCAAAAACATTTGCATATTGGGAATTATCTGTGAACTTGCACAGCTCATAGGGAGTACAGGTGGTTAAACTGGTTCAATGCTGTGCTCGCTCTCTCTCTTTCTCTCTCTCTCTCTCCTCCTAATTCTTCTTCTCCTGTTTTAATAAATGGCAGAGGAGCAGCACAGCCGGACAGTTGAATACCACTTACACCATTCACAGCAGCCCTGGGTGGGCAATAAAAGAGACAGTGGTCCATTTCATAATAAGGTAGTGACGTCATGCTGGTGAACTGAGACAGACGGTCGTCAGCAATAAATTTATGGACTCAATAAGTTGTAACTAATTAGCTAAAAATATGTAAAATCAAGCCGATATTGTTGCAGGATACTTGACTCTCACCCTGCTTATTAACAACTAAAGGTGGAATTTTACTGACTGAATCATTAGGACCTAATGATGGTTTTCTGTATCTGCAGCTTTGAGCTTTAAGTTCAGTGTCTCATATGCTTGAGTGGTGATGACGCTCACCAGCATCTTCATGGGAAGCGATTTCCAGTAAACAAACACGCACAGGCTTTGGATAAACAGGACTGGGGGACACTTGATTATCTTCTGCGGTTTACAAGCATCAGCACTTCCACTTAGCAGCATTACACCACCTCTGTTCTGCTGTCTGTAGCAGCTAAGAGCAGCAGCGCTCGTTAAAATACAGCTTGAACACCAACCAACTACAACTGTAGGCTGATGGGGCTGAACATCTTGATAGCACTTCAGATTAGCGTCTGGCTTCTGTGAAAATAAACTGTTTATGGTGACATAATTTCCTGATTTTTTTGCTCTTTTTACATTGATGCACAGTATGTTCATAAGACCTTTTGTTACCCTTTAAAACAACCAACGTGAGCGTTTGCTGATCTGGTGCTGCAATCAGCTGGACAACATTGTTTCCTTGTTCTCTATCACAGCTATAAAAATGATCCATGTGCTGCCACCTCAGTGTAGTCAGATGTAACTCCACACCTCATTTAAGCACTTCGGTGCTGCAGAAATGTCTGACTGCACCCATTATCATCCTGCAAAAATAAAAAAAAATAACCCTAGCTTGTTGAAATTTCTTTAAAATCATCAAAATTGTCTTGTTTGATTGTGCAAAGTCCAGGTTGTAGTGATGATGCTGCACGAAAAATAACTAAAGGAGGAATCGCATCAGAGATGACAGAAGCTCCCATAAGAATGAATGGACATGAAGCTGATTTACATACATGCAAAGATCCATGTGTCAACAGGAAACAAGAGGAATAAACACCTTCAATCCAAACTCAAAAACACATGATGACATTTACTGCATGCTGATAACAGAGACACTTCTTTCCTACATATAGGTTGTTTAAGTCTTTGACCAAATGACCAGAGATATTGTTTTGCTTTCCTGAACATCTCTTTTTTTAACTCTGAAAGAAAAAAACCTGCATTTTGTAGTAGAGACTTTTTAGAGAACAGCAAAAAGAGACTTATTAACTACTATATTAATAGTGTTTTTAGTAGATGATCAACAATCTTCTGTGTTTTTAGTTCATTAGTGTACTTGCTGTAATTCCTGTAATTCCTGAGAAACCGTTGAGTTGTCCATCTCCCCGGAGGTCTTTGTCTTTCAAAGGACCTCTGGGTTCATTTCAGCTCATTTACAGAGCGTTAAATCTTTCATTAGGCTGAGTTCCTGAGTTTTTACAATAAACTACCAATTGCCTGAGGCCACGAGGTCCATGTCTCCGCACTAAACCTTTTACACGTCGCTTTAAGTGGATGTTTTTGTGTGGATGTGCATGCTTGTTCATCTAAGGCGTCATGAAAAAAACGTGTGTGTGTGTGTGTGTGTGTGTGTGTGTGTGTGTGTGTGTGTGAAGGTGAGTTTGTAGGATGACGAGACTGGTCGTTTGAAACTTGACCCGGGGAGCCAGTTGGATTCATGAAGGGCCCCTTTCATGTCCCCTTCCCATCCGGTGTCAGACCTGAATCGTCCCGCCTGGATCAAGTGTTTCCTTACACCAAATATTTACGTTTCTGTGAGCGACACACACACCGACTGTGTGTCGCACGCGTGTGTCACCGTGTCAGTCAAACGTCTGCGGCTTTGGACAGAAAATGGACTCTGTCATCTTGTTTTTTCTAGTTTCTTCAAAAGTGTCCCCCCTTTTTGACCAGGCAGAGTCGTCAAAAACTCAGGAGGAATCCATATAAAATTTCCGAACATACGGACGTGATATATTAGCTTCAGCGTAACGAATCACACTGATTTATTTTTTGCTTTCTCAACTTGATTCTGTTTCTTTCGAGGACATTTATGCCAGGTGGGATAGTCATTATCAGACATCCACAGGACAGTTACTTGGGCGGGAGAGGACGGGATGGATGGATGGATGGATGGACATTCCGTACTCAGGAATTCTGGGACACTTTATAGGACTTGGGAGCTCTTGTGACGGTCTCCTGTGCTGCAAATATAAGTTTAACCGCCAGCATTCCTGCAAAAACAACCCACAGAAATAGATGCTGTCTCGACGTCGTGAAGCGAGTGAGGAGAGCAAAAAGGAATTCCAGATGGAGAAAGGAGAGGAGAGGAAATCTGTCTGCTTTTCCAAAGTTCACAACAAATCACAGGAAAAAAAAAATTAGACCATATACAAAAACACACTCTGCTGTGTGTGTGTGTGTGTGTGTGTGTGTGTGTGTGTGTGTGTGTGTGTGTGTGTGTGTGTGTTCGCCTGTTTGTGTCCCAGAGAGACAGTTTATGTGCCTTCAGTGGAGTCCTGGTGCAGTGTGTGTGTAAGTGTGTGTGTGTGTGTCGTAGCTACAAATTTCTGTTGTCCACATTCAGGTGAGTGCACACTTTGAAAGGCCCATAAATACTTTAGGACTAATTTGATTTAAACTAAAATGGAAAACATGTTTTGACCTCTCAATGAAAAACAGCTGTGTGCTTGATGTGGTAGCCAGGTAGGGAAGCCATCTTATCTCCATGTGTGTGTGTGTGTGTGCGTGTGTGTTTTTATTCCCCCAGTGGCTCATTGTCTCCATCTGGACACCTTTTAGCACAATAGAGACACGTTTGATAGTCTGAGGCCTTTGTTACTCTCGCTGCTGATCACCGAATCTTAGCTTTAAAGAAGTGCCGGCAGGTGGAGAACACCTGTGCTTCCACTGGCTGGCTGCTCATATCTTAATGAACAAAAATGGAGCTGTGATTTATGACGGTTTTCCTTTGGTTGTGTTCCTTTATCTGCATTAGTAATAGTGTGCAGAGATAAATTAAGTACCCTTGAGAAAAAAAGTTGAACATTTGTCTTAATCTTTGCAGGTTTCTTCCCCCAAAAACTAAAAAGAGGAGCTGTTGATCTCCAATCAAAGGCAGAACCGATGTCTTTTTTTACAGTCTGAAATGTGAAACTGGGGCTTGTAACAGCACACAATGTTGCAATTCACAAAGCAGTCCAGCATCCTAATAGCTTGAAAATGGTCGTGAATCGTCACTGTGCCATTTCAAAATGCATTTAACCTCGTTAATCAGATCTAAAGGCCAGATTTAATACTACAAAATCAAATTTGCAGATAAAATTCTTCCACGGCCGTTTGAACTAAACACAATAGAAATGTCTATCTCAAGAATGTGTAAATCATTTAAATTCAATTAGACTGAGGTTTATTCATAAAAATGTCAAATCACAACAGCATTATCTCAGAGCAGAGATCCAGCAATCCCACCACGAGCAACAACGTGCCATGTGGGAATATTTGCCCTTTCAGTTCTTCGCTGGCCTGAATGAAACTCCTCTGAGGTTAAAACAAACAAACACAATCATTCATTTTTTTTTGTAGGATGTGTTTTGACCTCTGCTGCTCTGTCTGAAGTGTGTCGGCTGACTTTTATTCCCTCATGACAAGTTTTTATAATTCTACCCACAGCTTCACTGCTCTTCAGCTGCAAATACACAAGAGCACAATGACTTTTTTTTTACCATAATGGTTGTGTTGTTCTTTGGAGTGGAAACAGAAGGTAAGATGCTTTTCTAAACTTGATATCATTGCAACATCTTTTCATGTTGTTGATGCTTAAAAGTGGATAATAAAGTCTGATGAACTAATTGTATTTTCGTTCTTCAGCTTTTCCGTTTTTGCAACATTTCTGTGGTTCCGATAGCCGGATTCTTCCAAGAGGTTTTCGTCTCCAAACAGAAGTGTTTACTGGCAGCGTTTGCAGCTCGGAGGGAAACCAAACTCCAGAGGTCACACGGGTCGCAGCCTTGAGAACAAAGCAGGAGGAGATGACATGTGGTATCTCCCAGAAAGCAAGTGAAACAAAACAGCCTCCCATCATGGCACCAGGATCACATTATATCCATTTTCTGTTCATTTTGTGCAAAAAAAACACTCTGTATTTCGAGGAAATTATGAGTATGGAAAGTCGTAGGTTCAGCTGAGGGCAAACGTCTCCGTGGATGTGTATCGCTGGAGCAGCTCGGTCCTTTTAATTAGGAAGTGCTCTCTTTGACTGCAGCTGGAATCTGAGCCGGTTCCGGACACACTCCCATCATTAGGTGTTGGAAGAGTCTCTGCCCGCGGTTTGGATCCCGTTCAAATGGAGGACTGGAAAGGTTTAGAAAAGGAAACAAGGGTTTTGGGAGACAGTTATGCTTAAGTCAGGAATGAGAGTGTGTCAAGGAGTTGGCTGCCACCGAACCTCCCTCCCACGCTGATACCTTGCTTGCACAAAGTGTTGTTGCCTTTAGGGAGGAAATCTACTTGAAAGTGTAATATTGACAAGACTAGACTGGCTTTTTGAAGCTTGAGCCAATTCTTTAGGTTCCCCCTCTCGCTTACAGTACATAACACCTGACTGTGCGTGAGAAACTGAGGGATTCAAAGACAATGAAAGAAAACTTCTACAGTCTTGAAAATTTCCAATAGTTGTAAAATCAATAACAGCAAAACATTTTTTTTTTTATTTTATAAAAGTTTTTACTCCTAAAGTTGAAAAAATCTTTTTTTTAACATATCTCTGGTGATAATTTGCACATTTTCTTCAATATATGCTAACAAGTTATTTCTTTGTTTCTTGGTTCTTTCATCATAGTCCACTCATGTTTTCTTCGTGTAAAACTAAATATAACATGCTCATGTGGGCTTAAACCAGTTTTTTTCAAACTATAGCATTTCATAGCTTGGTAGACACAAAATGTACAGTTCTTTTACAATAAAATATGTACATTTCACATGTGACATTAATACGTTTCAGTAGCTAATAACAACATGATGTAGGTTTAATTCTATGTAATTTTTGTGACCTTTGGTACATTTCAGCTGTTTTTTGATGAGCCAGACCAAGTGTTTTTTAACAAAAGAGACACTAAGCAGCCATGTTTCTGGCAACAAAACCAGGTTTGTGAAGCCAAATCATGATCTTTTACTTTGTTGTGTTTTCATCTGCTGCATCCAAGCGGTTAAAAAACAATTCATGCAGCTTTGAGTGTTTATATTATTGTGAAAGAGTGAAGTGTTTTCTACCAGCTGTCAGTCAGAGATGTAAAAGAAATGTAAGATGCTTTTCCCACACAGGAAGAGAGAAATGCATCTGAGATTTCACAAGTTTTTCTTTGACTTACTCAGGAGTTGTGTGTGCCTGTATGTGTGTGTGTGTGTGTGTATGTGTGTGTATGTGTGTGTGAGCTGACTGTGTCAGATATCGATTATGCTCTAAAGACGCCGCACGCATGCTGAACACTCAACACATCCTCATGCCAGTGAATCTTCCTTCCAGCTCATGAATAACTCAGCCGTTTTTTTTCGCTCATGTTTAATTCAGCCTCAGAAAAGCTGTTGACACATGCTTTATGCCAACTGCCCATTGCTTTTATTACACTTTTATCACCACTTTGAGAGGAAATGAAGTGGTGCTGCATGTTCAAAGTGTGATCATTACAAAACAGCAATTGTCAGCAATGGGAATACCAACGTGCTCTTTCTGCTGGGTCATTGGAATCATGTTTTATTAGATCTAATTGGTTTCTGTAAAAGTGCTTGTGTGTCAGACGCATGTTTGGTGTAAAAATTGCCTCTCCTCCTCTGTTGCTATCTGCTCCGAATGTCTCGTGGAAGATGGAAAGTTGTGAAAAAAATCCCATTTTAAAAGGAGCATTTTAAGATTAAATGTTAGCGTTAGCATTCGTCTCCCTGTGCATGTGGAGCTGCAGCCGTGGAGTCACAAGCTAATGTATAGATATTGTTCTGCTTGGGTGGGCAAGAGGACCTCGAGGTAATCTCTGTCACGCAGCTGCCACCACCGGCGGATAAACTAGCGCCGGTTAAACGATGGTTGAACCCCGGTGTGGGGGATTTGTCTGTGACACAGGTGTCATATGTAATACCCTCATATATCAATAATTGGCTGGAAAAGAACAGGAAGGAGCCATGTGTGCAGGAAGGGCTCAGACTGATCCCTAAAGATAATCTTGTGTACATTTAAAAGCCCATTTAGCATCAGTCAGTTGGTTCTCTATGGGGGCAACAATAAAATAGCCAACATTATCCTGCACCGCATGGAGCCAGCGCACTCCTCATGAGGCCGCTGAGGTTGTCTATTACTGTCTGACCTTTCACCGAGCAGGCGGGGAGCAATGATTGAAAATAATGGGAATTACACTGAAGACAAGATCTCCTTAAATGGATATGCCTCTTTTCTATTTCTCTACTGCTTTTATGGTAATGAAACACCACGTTATCTGACATGTGTGGACTCGATTCTGTTACAGATGTGGGAAAAAAAGAAAGAAAGAAATGAAAGTGTGAAATAAAAACAAATAGAGCTTTTAATCTTTTTTTCCCCCCTCATTTATCAGTAATGACCTCAAAAAGTCCGCTGGAGACGGCGGGATGACAAGCTAAGGTCGACTGCCCAGAGGGGAAAACAGTCCCCCCCCTCCCCTCCCAGTTCGTCTTTTCGATCTGATATCACATGAACTCAACATGTAACAGTCATATCTTTAAATGTGTGCTGTATCAGCAATATTCCTGGGAAAACACGTCGGGGGCTGAACCCCACTTTGCTATCACTCGGAGACTAATTACACTTTTGGATCTCCCTCCTCGCCTCCTCCTCCTCCTCCTCCTCCTCCTCCTCCTCCTCAAAGCTCTCTCTCTTTTCCAAACCAAACATTCGTCTCCTCTTTCATGGGCAGAATGCACCAGTACACACTTACAAGCTTTAACACACTGTCTTATTTTCCTTATCAGTCTTCTAAGATGAAGCCGCTGCACTTTCCCTGCAGTCAGTCAGTCAGTCAGTCAGTCAGATGTCTGGCTGCTTCTGTCGCTCCTGGCATTTCTCTCTCACTAATTTAAAGCTACTGTATGGATTCTTTTAATGTCCGCGGGCAGATTTCCCTCTTCTCACTCTCCCCAATCAATCAATCACGCTTAATTGCTCAATTACTGAAGTGAAAAGCTAAGGAAGGAGCGAAGGAGAGGACATTTTGTCAGCTTGGATTGCTAAGTCTCCTTTGGTAAACAGACCCAGGCCTGAGTGATAAAATGTGTCCTCCTAGAGGACGTCAGGGGATGAGATTCCCTAATTAATCCAAACATTAGGCGTGCGAGGGGCTTTCCACATGCATCAGACTCCCTCTCACTATCACACAGACCTGCTGTGCAATGCACTCACAGGCAAAAGACAGCAGACTTTAAGACCAGAGACAGAAACTCTAGAACAAAAAGACATTTTTTGGAGATGTGCTTATTATAAAAAGATCAATAGCACTGCTGTTTATGACAAGTGGGATCCATTGTTTCCTCCCGCTTCCATCCTTTATTGCTAAGCCGAGGCAATCAACTCCTATTACAACTTGATTCTTATTCTGACATCAGTCAAATCAGAAAAAAAAATAATAACTGTATTTATACTCAGCTGACTTCTGAGGTTTGGAAATGCTGCAAAATTTTGCAACGCTTCCATCAAAACAGCTTCTCACCCCAAATAACCCTGAGGATGCAATGAATGATCCCACAATGTGTTCGTCTTGCACGCACAAATGTAGTAGCTTCTCTTGAAGTTTCATGTTTATTCACTTAAAATGTCATCAGATACAAATGATGTTGCAGCACCGAGGAACAGCTGGGAGAGCTGAGCAGCTGCGGCGTCTGCCTGAGCGCAGACGTTAGCCGCGGCGTCAGTCCGCCATGTCGGAGCCGAGTCCTTCCCACGGTTTGATGAGCCTGCTAGTTCATGAGCGTGGCCGCCTTCGCCGTGTCTCGCTGGCAGCCGGACTGTGAGTCTAATGAGACGCTGGCACTTTGCTTTTATTAATGGCCGCATCCTCTCACTCAAAAAAAAAAGTGACTCTTCCAAGATAAGCATCGCCTCTCGCAGCCAACTTATTCACCTCATCAGCGACGCTGGGTGGCTCTGGGTGTGTGTGTGTATGTGTGTGTGGCTCAGTTAGCCTGTTTGTCTTTCTGTTCTGGTAAATGTTATGATGTTCTGCATTGCAGTGCATTACACACCGCTGTGCTTTGCTTATTTAATCCCTAATTGGCATGTGACACACGCTCATTTGTCTTATTTCCATTAGAATAAGAAAACACGAGCTTTTTCCCAGTAGAACTTCATCGATGAATAAATCTAAGGGAATGTGCGCGTCCTTGTCTGTTGCTCCCATCTAGACAGATTCATATTAATCCTCTGGGTGATATGATGTATCTCCTGTCTGTCCTTCACTCTACAGTAATTGAGGGTAGGGTTTCAGTTGCCTTTTCCCTTAAAACACCCCATCTTCTTAGTCTCTCACTCAGCGTCTGTTCTTCAGGGTGAAACAAAACAAGGCCAAAGGGAGAAGCAGGGAGGAGATGATAGAGGAGAGACAGCAGGAGGTGATGCTGGGATTGTCAAGTGGATGGAAAATGAGCATTGATCGGCTCATCAGGGTTCGGGGAGGGGTCAGGAAAACATTTTTCGTACCCCCTCAAACTTGTGTCTATTTAATACCTGAGAGAATACAAGCGGTGTATAATTCTTGTCCGTTCAGGAGCAAATTAAGTGTCTTGGTCGACGTCCAGGAGTCTTCCTGCACTCTGCGATTGCAGCGTGAGTTAATTGATTTTCAGCCAGGCACGACGTTTAAAAAAAAAAAAGAGAGAAAAAAAAAGAGAAAACATTACGCAACAGGATTAGGGCCAATGAGAGGCCCCGGGGCGTTTGCAGTTGTAGGGGGGGAGACCTCCAATTAAATCTCTCCTCAGCAGAGTGGAGTTTGGTGGGTGTTGTTGGTCATATATTTTCTTTATAAGCACAGTGGAGAACACAGTCAGGATGGGTTTTATTTAAGTATAAGCACAAAATTGTAGGTGGTTTCTCTTAAAAATTAAACTTACTCACCTCCCCTCTGAGCTTTTTCAACTACTTTTTACCACAAGTTGCGTTTGCCCTTTTGACATTAGAGCCATAAATATTTAGGGAGACAGGATGGAGGGAGAAAGAAAGAAAGAAAAAGCATGAAAAGCAAGGAGACAATGATGAGAGAAGGGAAGCGAAACAGAGAGGAGGATGAGCTGTGAGATGTCTTTAGCGTGGCTGCGATTATCATCATCTGTTCAGTGGTCATTACCATCTTGGGAGTCTGCTGTCTGGACCGAACGGCTGATGGAGGGGGCCAATGGAGCAGCTGCAGACAGAGCTCATCCCACCTCTGCAAGCTGCCACTCATCACCGGGAGGAGCGAGAGGAGGAGATGAAGGAGCAGTCAGAGAGGAAAAAAAAATGTGTGGAAAAGAAGAGGGGAGGTTTTATTAAGAGAACAGGTTCACTAGGTTTTAACTAATCACACCTACGTGAGCTGTCAGCGTCGACCGGAGGAGGAGGACGAGGAGAAAAGAAGAGAGGAGCGGCAGGGAGGGAGACAATAAAAGAGGGGAGGCGAGACAGAGGAGGAGGAATCACGAGGAAGAAAATTACATTAGAGGATGGCTCCATTGTGTTTGAACGCATCACACCTACGCAAGCTTTTAGCGTGCAACAAGAGGAAGAGCTAAATGGTCGGAGTGGAGGGAGGAGAGGAGATAAAATGAAAGGAGGAGACGAGAGGCTGGAGAGGAAGAATTGCCGACAGTGTTTTTGTGTTTAGTTCAGTGTTTCTGCCTCCTATAGGAACTCCTGCTGATGATAACATGTGCATAAGATAAAAGAAAGAGGAGGCTTAATCAAGTTTATAAAAGAGAGATGACCTTGTTTGCATGACATTTGACAATCTGACAATAGAGTTTGACCTAAAGAAGCGTATAAAAAGCCAAATAACAGACTGTAAGTACTGAAGGAAGGGCAGATAAATCTTCTGGTATCAATTCTCACTGCGTGGAGGTTTGATGGAGGAGTCGCTGCTGAAAACTAGCGTGATTTAATTTGCCTCATCTGATTTCTCTTCTCTTAATAGTGAATTTATGGCACGGACACAGACGGTTGTTCAAAAAGCAGCGCCGGGGAAATCTGCAGGCGCCACAGCAACTCAACAAGTTCAGCAAACTTTTTATGTATCTCCAAGACATACAGTTCTGAGTTGTTTCCTCTACACAAGCTGGAGGAAAATCTAAGAAAAAAAGCTTGGATTCTACAATAAAACAGAGTGCTGATGTTGGCAGTCTTCCCTTATGGGGCACTCTGTCTCTCTCTTTTTCTCCCTCTCTGTCGGCTGTTTCCTTTTCTCTACCAATCTTGTTCAGTGCCTAATATGTTCACTGTCCTCTAGATTAGGTTTCCACTCTGAGAGAAACACTTCGCCACATTGTTCCTCCGGTCTGAGCACTTTGTCACAGCAGAGCAGGACCATCTATTACCTGAATCATCTCTCCTGTGTGCCTCATATTTATGTGATGCATTTATATTAATTTTATTGCCTATTTTTGTAATTTAAAGGTATTCTGAAGTTTTCATGTGCATCCAGCTCTTATTACCAAAATGCATTGTGGGTGTTCTGAATGCTAACAACTATGCTGAGTGTGTTTCCTTCCCTTAAAACATGCAGGATATTTTTAAACCTGCATTGTTCACACTGCTGTGTGCTGGTTACCTGTCTTCTTCTTCTGCACCATTTTTGTTACTTGTCACATTACAGCAACATTACAACGACTGTCAATAACTAGAATAGCATTTAATCTTTGGGATAAAGATTAAAAATTAAACTAATCCTGATTGCAAATGAAGAATATAGGGCAAAGTACATCAGTTCTATGTAAATATAAAATCTAAAAGGCAGGGTTTCACTTGTTTTTTAGTGTTTTGTGGTTTGCCTGCATGACACATTTGCATTATGCAACCAGCAGAAACATTTGCAACAAAGTCCAATTTGGAGTGATGAGGAAAACTAATTTACCGTTGCAGGAATCATCCCGCACTGACGATGTTCGTGTTCTCCATCCACTTTCTCCATCATGTTTTCCTGATTTGCATGTCAAGGAAAAAAAAAGTGCAGCACTTTTCTGGGGGGAAACCTTGAAATGGCAAAAACCATTCAGCTGGACTGTCGTGCACTTTAACACCCTGGAGTTGCTGAAACACCACTGTGGACAATTTCGGGTCAATTTTCATGAGAGTTATGCATTACTGCGGGGGCCTGTGTGGAACATCTGCCATCCACTCATTGTCACGTTCACTGTGGATATTTTTCCTGGTATATTAAAGTATTTGTGAGGCAGCGATGCAAGGCAATGCTGTTTCTCAGTCAACAGCTGACACAGCATCCATGCTGCAATATACTTGAAAAGGCTCTCTGCTTTATGCACTATATGTCTTCATAAACAGCAGGGAATATTTTCTGCATGAATCATCACAAAGGGTCAATTTTTATGCCAAGATGAGCTGTTTGCAACAGAATGGTCGACTCTCAAAAAATTTCATCAGTCACTGTAGATTCCTGTGTGGAAAGCAGCACTCATTTGGCTCAGCTAGCTGTTTAAACAAATGCTAAAAAACACACAGTTTGAGTCCATATGGTTCCCTGATGCAGTCGTATCCCACCAAATCGGAGCATCCCTTTCTGTTTCAGTTCACTGGCTGGCATCAGCTGGTGTGTCGCATAAAGCCGACGGACATGAGCACAATGTTGGTACGACGCCGCGGTCCTCAGGCAAAACACTGTGGCATTGGGCCTAATAGAGACATCACTGAGGCCTATTAGCACAGATGGTTGTCATATGTATGCAAATAAGGAGCAAAGTGAATCACGTAGCCCCATCAGCACCACCTGTCTGCCTTACACAGCTACACCAAACTCCCCCTTCAGCATCCACACACACACACACACACACTACCTATCCTCCAACTCCCTTTGGAGGGACAGCTCTGTTCTCTCCATTCTGCAGCTGTATATTAATAGGAGTGAGGACATTAGCATGACATTAATCATCATTTTGTTCCTTTTTTTTTTCAGGAGGAGACATGAGAAGGTGGGAGCGGCGGAGGAGGTTGACAGACAGATACGAGCGAGGTGGCGAGGAAGAGGGCAGATCAGTTGTTCTTTGTCTTTGTTGAGGACGTGTTGAGGGTGTGCTTACTGGGGTGAGGTGTTAAGTGTGGGTTTTGTGGTCAAGGAGCATCACACCCGAGGGAGCTGGCACATTGCCCATTTCTTTTCACTGTGTGTGTGTGCATATGTGTGTGTGTTAGGAAGGAGTGCATGCAATTATACCTTCTTATAAGTTCTTAAGTGTGAGACAACTGAAGGAGTTCCTCAGTGCCCCCTGTGGCTTTAATGTTTCCTCTCTAAAGCTGCCAGCCAATATTTCTTTTACATGAAAATTTAAAAGAAACAAAACCTTGAATGTCTAGTGTGTCAGATCCAGAGGGATCTATTAGTGGAATATGGTGGAAATAGAGTATAATATTTATATGCACCTTTCCATCATTGTATAATTACATTAAAATAAGAATCATTGTGTTTTTTATTACCTTAAAGTGAGCCTTTATATCAACAGAGGGAGCATGTTCAAGGTAGGAATATTGTGCATGTTTTTCCTCATCGTTCTGTAGAAAAGGTGCAAACGTAGAATGAAAAGTGCATTGGTTGTTTACCACACAGACAGCTGTGTACCTGATGTGCATTTTAGCCGAATCTTGTCACTTTTTGGATAAACTCGCTAGCAAACTTTTGCCTTAATCCCAAGATTAAACCTACAGGAGTGTAAAAAACTGTGCAATAAAGAAAAAATAGATTTTCTTTTTTCATTCCAGTCTGTGGAGGATTAGGAATGACTGGGCACATTCCCATGGGACCACTGTTTTCATGGTTTTCCTGATCGGATGCCAGCGCAGCATTGCCAGCAGATGCCTTGGCATAATATTTAGACTGTGCTTTCCAACATTCCACTGTAGTAAGTAGTATGCAAGTTGACATTTTGCAGCACATTTTTATTTTGGACCAGCCTGTCTTTTGAGTTTTTTTTTCTTAACTTCTTCCCAATTCTTCTGTTCCTGAGGTTGTTATGAAAGTGAATCTGCTGCAGGACTTTGAACAGAGAGAGAAAATTCCCAGAGGAGAGTAAGTACAGTGTTTTGTGCTTCCTATATTTTCAAAATGTTCTTGTTTCTGTCCACCATGACAGTAAAAAACAGTGATATCACAGAAAAATAACTTTTGAAGATCAAAAATAGCTTCCTCTTTGAAACAAAACTTTGACATGTCGTATTTTGACAAGAAAACAACAGACTAAAATAGAAAAAGTGTGATAAAATGAAAAACGTCTCATTCATTCTGCTGTCTATTTTATTGAAGTTCCTGGGCAATGACCCTGTTAATCCAATGTTTGGTTAAATCTTTTAGAAAAGACAAAAACAGTGTCCAGTGTTTCTTATCAGTGTGAATTAAGTCAAAGTAAACTTTGTAATCCTGTGGGTTTAGCAGCCTCACACTCACGTTAATCCCATGTTATACTAACAAAGAACTTGTTCTCCTAAACGACCACAGGCACAAACCAAGAGAGGATTAAAGCAGAGAAAGAGGGGGATTTAAATGCTGTTAATACAAGGCTTAGAATTTTTTAAGTTGTGTACTCAATGCTAACACCCCATTTAGGTTATGACACTCGCTACAGTGTGTGAAGAGCCCTGGGAAACGTCTGGAGGTCCTTTTCTCCACAACAGGTTCTTCATCCCAGCTCGTCACGTTTTGTCACATCCCTCAGTGTTTCTTACAGAAGCAAAAGGTATTGTACGACATTTAAAACCTTCCTGCTGGGACTTATTCCCAAGCACATTGTTGGTGTGAAACAGTCGAAGTTTGGTAAAGTTTAGGCATCAAAACTTCTTGGTTAGATTTGGGAAAAGATGGTTGGTTTCCATTTAAAATGCTTTAGATTTAAACATCAGCCTCCCAAGTGAACTTCTGTGTGTAACCACTCTACCCCAAACTCCACCCCTCATGAAACTGTCTTTTTATTACGGGTAAAGCTGCTACGAGTGTCTAATATTGACGTGCATGAGTCTACCTTGGTGTTTGAAAGCCCCATGTGTCTTATATAGATGCTAAAAACGACCTCGTTTGTCTGTAGGAGAAGCAGAAGGCGTGACAAAGACTTTCTGCTGTATTTGAAGAGCTGGACTTTTCTCCACAACGTCCAGCCCCGTCAGACCTCATACAATCAGTGCTTTTTTTTTTTTTACAGCTCCTTTGGACCCACAACAACGTCACAAAAACCAGAGATTTTAGTTCGCACAGCAATCAGAAGGAAATTTTAGTGCCACCAACGGTATGGTACGGTATAATAATGACAGCAGTGAGTCACCACCTCCATATATTGCATGGAGGTCCCGCCGCCGCCGCTGGGCAGGTACAGCTGGAGATGCCATCAAGGGGGATGTTAGGAGAATGTCATATAGTTGCCATATGTTTTCGGTGTGAGCCAATACCACAGTGCTTTCACTTATTTATTGCTCCTCTTTCTCTTTCTGACTCCACATTCAGGTTTCTGAATTTGTTGCTGAATAAAAAACCACAGGCTCATCGATGTGCGCTGGATTTCACAGTCGGTGGGCCGTCCATGTGTCTTTGTGCGTCATACTCTCAATCACAAGGCTTATTATTGTGTCCCTAACGATTAAACAGAGATGAAAAAGAAAGTCTTAATATTTTCTCCTCAAGCCACTTGGAATTCTCTGCAGAAAGAAATTAAATGAGGAAACTTGTAACTTGGGCCAAATTGTAGACTTTTATGAATTGGATGGTAAATTACTTCATCTGTGTTATCAGCTCTTGTTCTTTCAGTCTGTTTGACTAGTTTAGTTTGCAAGTTTTAATGTTAACATATTGGACAGATCTCCTTTACAGAAGACGCCTGTGACCTCAGTGGGACTTGAGTTTTGGTCGAGTTAAGGTTATAGAAAAAAAACACAGGTTTAATTTGCCCATGTCAGCCTCTCTGTACGTAGAGGCAGCCAGGCTTTGAGCAAATTATGATGTCAGGGTTCTTAACAGCTCGAAATAATAATGCTAACATGCTAATGTTTAGCAGGTAGGGTTTACTGTGTTTGCATGCTAAGACGTGTTGATTAGCACAAAGCTCGTTTTGCAGATGAAACTTACTGGAGTGTCATTAGTTTTAAGGATATCTAGTTACGAACAGAGACACGGCAAATCAAAATTACAAAATCATGAATTGTATTTTTTTCCCTCCTTCACTGACAAATAGTATTTGCAGCAACTGAGTTAACTGATCAGCAATGAAAGGGTCAATGGATGGCAGCCATGTTTTATTTGTGCATGTGAATCACCTCCAGAACGCTGCATTTACTCTTTCATGTAACTGCTTTTCTCTTTTGTTTTCTTTATTTGAATGAATAAATGAATGCTTTTCTTGTGATGCCAGATTCCAGTCAGCTCAATGATCTGCTCGCTGTGTTTATTTTATTCAATCTTAGAAATGTCAAATTCATATCCAACAAGAGCCTTCCAGTCGATTGGTAAGTCAGAGGCAGGAAATGTGAAGATGAAAAGCAGCACAATACAATATTTACAACAGTAACGTTTGTTATCACAATCTGCAACAGTGATGCAACCTTCAGCAACCGTTACTGCAAATATAAAGTTCCTGGTCATCTCCTGCAAAGAGATCTTTGTTGGTCCTCACGTCTCTGCACGGCTGCGGTGGAGTTAATCACTCAATCACACAGTGTAAAATTTTTTAAAAGTCAAGCCTTCATTGTTAAAAGTCACACTCTCACTCTCGCAGGTGGGACTCCTCACCACCCAAAGTTTACTTTGTGGAAATATTCTGGAGGCCACAGCTGAAAAAACACATCAAACATGTGATAAATTGAGTGTGTTAGGGCTGTTTGACAGAACTGGATTTGCAGAGCACACAAAATACACTTCGACTGGGTTATCATCAGGCATTCAGCAAGTTTTTGAATCAGTCCCCCTTTGATGGACATCCATCATTTAATTCATAACCACCCCCCAACCAAAAAAAAAGTGACCTTGTTTTGACTTCACGTTCATATCGGTCTCCTTCACGGGAGACAAAGCAGCACATTGTTGAGATACCTAAGTAATCTTGAGAGTCTGCGGTGCCTCTTGCCTTTTGACCCCGGCTGTATTATCCACTCGGCTCCCTCTCTGTCTTATCCAACGTGTGGCCTGAGGAGGCCCGTCAGCCCGGGCTGATGCTAAAAGCTCTGCAGCTAGCTGAGTAGCATGAGATAATGACCGAGTAAAAAAACTGACCTTGGCACGGGATTCCTTTCTTAACACGAAACACCTACGTTATACAGTGAGACACATCATTTAGTATTTGAGTTAAGGAGTAGCAAAAGACCTTGATGGATGGCAGACCATATGTGCTCATTCTACTTCGCTAATTGCCATTTCTAATTTTTCCCTCCGCCGGTCGGCCCAAACAAAGCAATAACATAGATACAGAGCAAAGTCGGCCCGTGGACTTCTCAAGGCTGTGTCCTTTATTTGTCAAAACGCCGTGGCAGTTGTTTGGCAAAAGGAGTAGAGCTGGAGTCTGATTAGTCTCATACCTCTTTCTCTGTATCGCCTCCAAATTTACAGCGGGAGTTCCACAGAGTTAATAAAGGAGCCGGGAGCCTTCATGTAAAGCAGCTCCGTGGATGAACGACGTCTCAACTCGGCATAATGGTGCCTTTGTGAGGCGGTGGCAGTAATATGGAACTTCATCGGGCCTGACGTCTCTGCTGAGGCCAAATTAGCTTTGTCATCCAGTCTTTGTAAGGTGCCTGCTACATTTATCACCTAGCATGCGCCAAAAAACACTGTTTGCACATGGGTGTTTCAGTGTGAGGAGGTTAATATGGAACTGATTGTGTGTGTGCGTGTGTGTGTGTGTGTGTGTGTTTTCTTTGCTCAGAAAAGAGAGCTACTGATGTAATGAGCAGAATCTTATTCGTTTATTCAGCTCATCTAAAAAAAAACACGCAGAGAATTCCCCTGATGGTTTTTCTGTCTGACGAGCTTTCCAATCAAACAGTTTACAAATGTGTTCGGCGAGTATCTCACTTCGCCAGGAGATGTTTAACAATGAGCCAGGAGATAAGTTAATCAGTGTAAAGTCTGATGTGCAGCTACTTCACTGTATCTGGTTTCCATTTGACTATATTTTGGTTAAAGACAAATAACTCTTGAATTGTAATTCCTGGATTCAGGCTTTTAAAATTAACATCATTTCTCATTTTAATCGATGCTCGCCATAGCGACCGCAGCCTGTTATCGATAAGTCATTAACGCACATTTCTCCGGTGAAGTTGACAGGCCGTCGTAACCTGTTGTCTCTGTAATGAAAAATGACAATCGTGCACATCCCTTTGATTGATTAGTGTACGCAATTACTGTCTGGGGCCATAGAGCCGCATGAAAAACAGCTCTGCCGCGGCTCCTGTCCGCTTCTCTGGGTGACATTTTAATCTACCGGCAGATTAATGGGCTACTGGTAGAGTAGAGAATATTCCACTATTGATTTTTTCTGATGAATCAAATGTCTTCGTTTTAGTGACAGGTTTACCATATATCTAGTCAGGTCTGCCAGCTTTTTGTGTGTGTGTGTGTGTGTTTGTGTGTGAGATAGATAGATGTAAATAAAGAAAGAGAGACGGTAGCTACAGTGCAAATGAATGATTGGATGACTGAGTTTTTGTGCGTGGAGTCAGTGTGTGTGTCCATGCACGTGCGTGTGTGTTGGCATTCCTCGCTGTGATGGGACACCCACAGCGGCGTCTTCGCTCTGTAAACAGCCTCATCAGACGTCTCCTGTTTCTCGGCCTTATTTCTATTAAAGTGGACCTGTTCACATATTTGTTTGTGGCTCGAGGGACTCCTAAATTCTGTCTGAGGTGCCCATAGAGAAGAAGAATAAAGAATAAAGCAGGCTTCCTTGGCCCCGCTGATTTACGACTCAACTTTAATTGAGTTGTAAAATCAAATCCAGAGTTGTTTCAGGAATGCCAAAATGTGATTCCCTCGGCTTGTTTACAGGAGGAGCCCGGCAGTCAAGGACACGGCGATAGTGAGTGAGAGAAAGTAAGATAGCAAGGAAGGAGGAGGCCAAGTGATGGTGGGAAAGCAGGGAAGATAAAAGGCTTGTTAAAAGAGAGGGAGCAGGAAAAGAATGGAGACAGATGGAGATGACTGGGAGAGGAGAGGAGGAAGTTGAACCGAGTTTGGCCCATCATTTATAGGCCTGGCCTGCGCTGCTTCACTCTGATTAAAACCGCCTGTGATTTATTTCAACCCGATCTGCCTTCGCCATGAAACAAGCAGCAGTTCTGATGTGTGAGACCGAGAAAAGGGGGAGGTTCCCAGCACACAAACCAGTGCAGCGGGCGTGCAGCCACTGTACAAACTCTGCAGCAGGATACACACACGCACACACACATGTAGCAAAAACAAGAACAGCACAAGAACTGATGTTGAGCTTGGATTTAACAGCCTGGAGAAGAGGTTTAAAACCCAAACGTTGTGGGCTTTTAACACATCCACAAACACAAACAGTGCATATTTTTCCCTGAGCGCTGAGAAAATAAATGATGACGGTGAGGCAGAGTTTTCCAGCGGCCGCTCACTTGCTCGCTCACTCAAGCCTTATGTCGCGGCCGGACAGGGGGTCCATGGAAGCCGAGGGGATTTGAGGATTTTATCGGCGACGAGGGGCTAATTTGCACATGATTAAGAAAACACACAGTGTAAAGTCTCTCAGCGACACAAGAGATTGAGAGCCGGGTTTAGGCGTTGGAGAGGTTGACACTGAAAATGAATGGGAGAAAGAAAAAAAAGGGGGTGGGGGGTGGACGTTGAGACAACAAACCTGCTCTGAGAGACTTGAAGTGAAGTACCTTCAAGCAGCTATTACTTATATTCATTATGGGTGATTACCGCGATGGAGACGCTCACAGAGGCCCCGCAATCCTTAAGAGTTTGTGTCTGATTTCTGTTAACATGGAGAAATAGATTAAGGTAAATATTTATCTCCATCTAATCCCAGGATCATTAAAATGTCATTAGACAAGAAATACAATATTAAAAATCAATAGGAGAGCCATTTTTAATCTGAAGTGGTAGTTGCAGTTTAAGCACAGAGACGTTTTTATGTTCTAATGCTCCCGCTGAACTCCTGAACCCTCATTATCCGTTTCCATTCGGTCCAAAATATCATTCTTCCCTCTGATCATTTACATATGCATCAGTCTGTTATTATTTCTATTATGATTATGAGACCCCCGCCTCACATCCGTTCCAAAGAGCACTTAGGGGTAATTAGGTGTAAAGCTTTGCAGAGAAATATGCCTTTTATGGAGTTGTACTCATTTGACTTCTCAGTATTTCACATGGTTGCATGTTACTGTTTTCTCTCCATCCTTCTCCATCACGTTCTGTGTGCGTCTCCATTTCTCTGCTGCGTCTCAGCCTCGTTTATTTCTCAGTCATTGGGAAAGAACAATGCGTCTGCTTGCGTATGAGGATTTAACCCGCCTCCAGTGACTCCTTGTGTTTCAGTAACCCTCTCCAATGTATACAGGCTCCGAGAAATGAGAGAGGAAAAAGGGGAATTAGCGAATAAAAGTTTCGAAAAAGGACACATATTTCTCTGAGGGGTAGGAAAGACTCTGCTGTCTTAAACACAACAGAAAGTCCATGTAACGCTCGTCCCTTATGTCTCCTAATCACCCTTTGTAGCTTGATGGAGAGTAAAATATCCTAATCTACTGTAAACCAGTAATCTTTACACTACTAAACATGTTAGGAGAATAACAGTACACAAGTTAAATAAAGCCATAAAGGACAACAACCTCCCGTTGCTGTAAAAGTAAAAGTAGGCCAGCTTTAAGCCCTAATGTCTCCGTACTTAGAGTGTAGCGCGAGTTGACGCAGACGCTCAGTGATGTGCTATGAAATAGTTTACATTAGAAACATGTTTTTTTTCATTGAGCCAGATAAGCTGGGTTCAGAGGTCTTTGCGTGGGGCTCAGCCTTCCCTTCGCTGTCAGTACAAAGCCAGGCTCAGAGAAGGAGGAGAGGAAGGGAGGAAAAAAAGGGTTAGACAGCCCCTAATTAGTTATGCAAATCCCAAACGCTGGTGGATTGAGTTTTAAAATGAAATTGGTGCTTTGGATCTTCTCAGCGTTTTTTTTTTTTTTTTTTTTAATCTCTGCCAGTGTGACCAGTTAAGCAGGAGTGGCTTGAAATGGTGAACAGAGAGGATGGAGAGGTTTCTTATTAGAAGCAGTCCTTCCCAGTCTGACTATAAGACCCAAGTGAGCAGTTATCTATGCACTTGCCTCACACACTCACACACACACACACCCTTTTACACAACATACGTCTAAACACTGGGCTGTCAAGGAATGGAGGTTTCATCAGTTTTCTGTCCATTACAGCTCAGTGTTCCCATGAGGCTCCTAAGCAGAGGTCTGAAACTGTTGCTGCTTGCTTCTGCAGAAAAAACACAAAGGGATGGAAGTCTGTGTGTGTGTGTGTGGCTTGTATGGTCTGTTGAAAATTTCCCATATATCAAAACTAGAATATAGATATAGCATCTGGTCTTCTGGTGTTCTATGCTATTGCTAATAACATATTTTGAAACACTAGACTCTTAACATCACAAAAAATGCTGAACTGACCAGAACATAATCTCTGTTATTCTACGACATAATGCATAATTCCATCTCAAAACTTAAATTCACAGTCAAAACTTCTCGTTTGCCAAGAAATCATTACCCCTCGAACAGCGAGGCTGAAATCCTAGCAGTGGCTGTGGTGGGTTTTTAGGGTCCTCAAGGGCCAGGGGTTAGAATTAAACCATGTAACAAGCCAAAATGTGGCTGTACATTAATAAAAAAGTGGCCAACTCAATTTTCCCCCCTCACGCCTAATCCTTAATACTTTAACGTTCTGTCTGAGAAACAAGTCTTGCTTTGTAATATAAAAAAAAAAAAAGCTTAAATCCCAGCGGTTTTGAAAGAGCACGTTGTTGCCCTCTCATAAAAGCTTGAATGTAATTGGACCAGTGCGCGTCCCAACCCCAACAGATCAAAGGTTAGCAAAGCAGGTACTCATTTAGCATGTCAGGGATTAGTTGGCTCAATACACTGGTTTGGCACGCAATATGTGTCTGGATCAAAGTAATGTCCTGCACGAGGCTTGTAATTAGGTTTCTCGAGAGGAGAGGAGAGGAAAGAAGAGGAGAGAGAGGAGGAGAGAAGAGGAGAGGAGAGGCATTCAGGGATGACGTTGATGAGTTAGAGCTGTGCATGACACAAGGCAGCCCCTGTGGAAAGCCTTCAGGTTTGTTTAGGGAGAGCTGACATCTCTAGAAGTTGCCACATCGCAGCATTTGGAGATGTTCCATCTGTCCACACCGCTGCACACTCATGCGAGTAATAAAGATTGATTTAAGTGTAGTGTAAACAGTTATATGGCGAGGGCACAATGTAAACCTCAGCTAGAAGGAAAATATATTAATGGTGTGCAGGGCATAACTCAATCATAACACATGAATGCGCACTAAAACATGCAATTTGCCTTTGAAGATGACCCTCCCACGGCATGTTTTTTCACTACGTGTTGTAAGAAAAGACCTCTAACTCTATTTCATACAAGTAGCAGTTTGTTCTTAAGATAGCTAAAATGACTTGTCTTGAATTTACAACATTAGCGTTCAGACCAAATGTGCTGTGAATGAAAAATGTTGCAATAATAATGACATAAAAATGGCATTTTATTACAACATGGGTCTCATTTTCAAAGTTTTTGATAATATTTCTATTAAAAATGATAACAAAGATGATTGCTAATGTCTAAAAAATGTCAATGTTGTTCAAAAGAAGCCTGACAGAAAAGAAATTGCAGTATCATATCATATAGAAATTGGTGTTAGCAGCTAATTTTGGGCAAAAAATGAAGGTGAACTGTAAAATTCTTACAGCATACTTTTGGTTTTACTTTGTAAAACACCAGTTTAAGAGTTACAGATACTAGTAGTGTTTCTAAACTGTGTTTTTTCACCAGTGTGACTTCAGAAAATATGACTTAAGTTGTTATATAATTGAACATTCCCTTAAATTGTTACATTCCACAGACAAACACAACCTCATTTTCACCCCCTCTTATTATAGCTCATCTGTTTTTACCAAAAAGTCAAAAAGGTACATCTTCAGCTCACTGAATTATACAGAAAAGGGAAATTGTGTTTAGTCTTTTTTCCAACTTCTTAAAAAAGATTAACGCTTTAATCTCTGTTAGATTGTCTTTAGTTCTCACTTAAATGCTAACATCAGCCGGCCAACATGCCCACAAACAACAATCTTAGCATCCTTATACAACGTCTGATGTGAGGCAGCATATTGTTTGCAGTCTCTACTTGAAGCTGTCAAAACAAGTTATAATCAAGGCTAAAAGCGTCTCTCAATTTTAATCTGCAAAATGTAGTCAGGTGGCTTTATATGTCAAAATAATACGCGTGACTCTGGCTTCAAAAGCAGCCGAGTAAACAGAATACAAATAGTACACATTCAGAGAAAAATATAGCGTGAAGTGGGCCTAATTAGATGTTGAAGAGTCACCAGCGCGGCTATTTTTACCATCAGAGGTGATACACGACCACCTTAAAAAAAGCCTTACCCTTCCTTTGCCCTGCTCAGTAAGCAGATGCCCACTTTTCAAAGGCAACACGGTAAATCAGCTGTGTGGACTGTGACAGCTGTGTGTGTCTGTGTGTGTGTATGCATGTGTAAAGGCTCACGCTTCCTCGTGTGTGTGTGTGAGTGATTGTGTACGTCTCACGGCCAGACTGGGTGTGGTGTCTGAGGCCTGCAGACGAGACAGGGATTCATCCTGTCTGACTGCAGCTTATCACCGGACTGGCTGTCCCCTTAATGAGATATCAGCAACCCGGCATTTAAAATGTAGAGAGCAGAAAACATGTGCATAAACAGGAGAACGACTGCTGACTAACCAATGATTTGTCTGGACGAGTTCAAAGTCTTCCCATAACAATGTTTAAGCGATGACTGTCTCTCTGTTTTCTCTTTGATTTGTAGCCTCTGAAGCTGCATTTAAATAAATAGAGTTAAAAACACATAGACGGGCATATTGACGTGGTTATTCTGAGCTTTACCGCCTTATTTGCTTTAGATTTAACATTTTATTGTCTCTACGTGCAACGAGAGACATCTGAGATCTATCATGTTGACGTTACTCTGAGCTCATTACAAAGGGGAGGAAGCCGGACTACAAAGGTTTGGTATCCACTGAGCCTTGTCCTCACGCTGATCTCTCTAATGCCGCGAATGTCCAAACCACAGTGACAATGAGCGACAGTCCACATTCAGAGGATCATCTCCCATTAGCCCTAAATGTGCCTGTATCCATCTCCACATTCCTCTGCAGGCTGAGGGTCAAGTCATGATGGGCTGCGCTAAATGTGATGCATTAGGTGCCAGAGAATAAACAGAGGCTACCAAAAATGTTATTGGTGCCCCTCTACAACAGGGTCTAATGGGGGGATCCAAATAAAGAATAAAGGCTACAGCATGTGTGCTGCAGTTTTTGGATAACTGGCTTTGAAGGACATTCTTTCCAAAGACGAGGGGACTAAAAAAAGGGGGGACACCGCCAACTGCGGCAAGATCCCAGTTGATGCAAAACGCCATAAAGAGTGAAGAGACCTAATCGCCGTTGCTTAAAGAATGGAAAAATATGTGTGCGTGTATTTGTGAAGCTGATGTTTTTCCAGCCCATCTGGAGCCGTCGTAGTCCTGTGTGTTGACCTCTGCGGTGAAACGGGCGGCTGTCTGCAACCGTGACGCAATGACAGCCGGCATTAGTTTTTGAATGACAAGGTGGAGTGGATGCCCGGGAGTGAAATAACAAAGTCCTCAAGTTCGGATCACACCATCAGAGTCTTTGTGAGACAAATACATAAATAAATCAGGATCGGTAATTTGTTGGATGTTTCACCGAAGAGTCAAACAATACAGAATATGACGCACATCAGGGACAGATCCAGACTAATGTCAGTCTATGTAAATGTAGAAATTATATCGGCTAAACATTTGCTGTGACATATCTTAAATCTGCATGCCCACCGACCGACGCCATCAATCACGACGTGCAAACACTGAACACTGAGCCGGGCACGTAAGACGCCCATGAAAAGCCTCATCCAAACAGACTCTGACATAAACTGCAGGATTTCCCAGGTGTTTTGGAGGCATGACATCACATCGCCTCTGTCCGAACACAATGAGGACTTTGAGAGGTGCCGGGTGAGAACAGTCAGCAAAACAAGCTCGGCACCATGCATCAACAAAAAAAGGCCCCTTCTAAATAATATGGAAAGTGGAGATGAGAGCCAAAACAGTTCACACAGGCAGCTGAATCCAGTTAACGCCTGGAAAAAATTATAGAAACATTTGACGAGGGGAGGGGGGAACACACCAATGTCTGACAATTTGGAGGGGTGTGTGTGTGTGTATATGTGTGTGTGTGTAATGACAGCTGAGGGGGGTACACACACATTCAGAGAAAACGACATTCTTTCTCACAGCACGGCTCTGTGTAGACGTAAACTCCTAGCTTGTCTTATATTTTTTGATTCTAAGACTCTGGAAACAACCGTGTGTTTGTGTGCGAGCCCTGAGCTGTCAGCTTTACCTTATTAAAATGTCATTGACTCCCTAAACTGCATATTTATGCAGTGTTAACCAGCGCCTGATGGCAGAGCTCGCATATAGTTCCGTTCTGGCTGGCAGGCTGAGTCAGACAGACTGTGTCACCCAGAGATAAGCTTTATTACACAATGTATGCACAGGGCCTGTTTTGATTGATGCTTCTCCATTATTATTATGTTCTGGCAAGGTAATGTATTCCAGGCTTCCATAAAAGACCAGTTTCTAAATTAGTTGTGTCAAATTGTGGCGGCAGAAGTGTTGGCCCTATCGCTCCTATCTGTACATCCAAATGAGGTTGCGCTGACATTGCGGTGGCGGTGGTGGTGGTGGTGCAATGGTGTGGGGGGGAGTGGAGGTTGCTGCTCAGCTCAGCAACGCCCGGATTTTCTCTCCTATTAAATGATAGCTTTTTCAGTCTTTATGTAAAATAGATTTCCACAGCTCACAGTTGCAGGGTATCAATTAAAAAGGGGGATCGGTTGCTAAGTGTCTGAATCACGGCTTTAATAAGCATTCTCAAAGCAATGGGAGTGAAGGATCTGGATTCCTCATCCTCATTAGGTTTTTAAAAGGGGGGAGTTGACGCAACCTTGGCCGTACTTTGGTTTTATCACTCTATGTCATCCTACAAGTGGTAAAATGTGATATGAAAGGTTGTGTTACGACACCATGTTTTATTCTCATTTCCCCTCCTTTTTGGCAGAATGAGAAGGGATCACTCCTTTATGGCAAGGTGTGTGTGTGTGTGTGTGTGTGTGGAATGTAACACTCTGACCAGTTAAAATATGGAAGAAAATTCATAACGCACACACACATGAGACACTGGTGCTGCGTCTTTAACCTGTGTGGGTGGAGAGAGCAAATGTTTGGGGTATGGAGGGGAACCCTCCTGGGAAACATCCACATACCTAACTGTTAGCCCAGATGTGGCTCTGTTTCGACTGTCAGAGCAGTCACATCTGTCTCTGCTCTGCGATCACAGCGCGGGGGCGTCTCCATGTGTATAACTGTGTATAAATATGTCCGTGTGTGTCAGTTTCCCAGCATATGCCCTGTGTACATGTGTCCGTCTGTGTGTACACTATTTGTCTGCGTCCTCACTGGCGCTGATGGATCTCGGTTAATGTTCTGCAGCACCGGGACTCTCATCCCTTAATGGCTTTAGCAGTTTCACCCAATGAAAGGTCCACCTGACTGCAGCAAAAGAGTAGTTACAATTCTAACAGTTGAGCAACGTTTATGGCTTCGATTGCGTTATTTACTCTGCAGTGATTAACTTTAAGTGACTTTGTTGTAAAGATAGACATTTAAGACGCAGTTCTACGGCTGAAGGCTGAGCAAGTCCGAAGACAAAAGAGGTTCAAATGCAGACTGCATACACAGGTTTTATTGATCAGTGCGTTTGAGGTTTGCACATTAACCACAGACGTCTTCAAAAATAAGGGACAATGAGTTCAAAGAGGGAAAAATTAACAAAAACACACATTTAATGGATTAAAAATGTGGATCACGGTTAAATGATACTGAAGAAGAAGAGTCAATATTTATGTGGAAATGTGTACACCATTATCAAACTATCCTTTTTATTGTATTATTTGTACTAATTTTGTGTAATTATTTATTATAATTATTATTATAATAATTATTATTATGCGCTTTAGAATTTAAGTGCTAATAAAAGGAAATATTCGCACAAATTTCTGTCTTTTATTTGTTTTAAACTAACTTCTGTGTTTTTTAATGTTACTGCTCTACAAAACTTTTTCACTGAATTTTATATAACAACATCTGTCCAATGAATCTTCCCTTAAATGGAGAAAGTAGTTGGATTTCAAAACTTCTTTATTGTGATGAATGAGGCATCTCTTCGTTGTGTTCCAGGTTTTAATGGGAAGCATCAGTTTTGAAAAAATGACAGCTGTGGCTCTGAAGGAGCTTTGTTAACTCAGAAAAGAGAACAACTTACATGGATTTGTCAGTTTTAAACACATTTTTTGAATATTGACCCACACTGGGGACCACAAGTGATGATTACTTATCAATGGTTTTGATTTGGATGATTTAAACTGAAGTCCACAGACCCTCCTTAAGGATAACTTGACTGTCATTATTGATTAAATTATTAATTCGATTAAATGTAAAGGACATCTTCTCTTCAGCAGCTCTATGTGAACATTTTTCAGGTGTATGTGTCAGTTTGCAGATGTATAATTTATTGTGAAATGTTAAACCGCACGTGTCTGCAGGAATGTAAATAACAATGCTGTATCAAGTGGCTTCCTGAGTTACTTGTTCAAACACGCTCCTGAAGTCTGAAGCAGCTAATTGACGCATCATTTAGAGTGCCATAAAACTGCAGCCTCAGGCCTGTTTTTAGGTGAATCAGTAGCTCTGATGCAAGGCGAAATTACGTCTCGTCAGAAGGGAGCAATTATAGTTTTCATATTGAACATAACTATAGCCTGATGTGTTAAGAGCTTCTGTTCTTAAAGCTGCAGTATTTTAATAACACTCAAATGGGCAACAATTGCTATGTTTTCAAGCCAAAACAATCAATTTGAAGCAGTGACTGCAAAGACACACAGTGGCAGCAACATGCTAACAAAACCTTGTCACCTCTTTTCGCTGCTAACAAGGTATCATCTCCACTTTGGCTGTTATAAACGATTCATCCACGGCAGAAATTTAATTAGACTTCTGAGGTGTCTGAAGAAACAAAAGAGAAGTCGGTAAATGGCCGAGGGCGAAGATTATTTCAAGAGGCACCACCGTGCCGGCCCTGACATTAACAAATAGTCTTCATTATAAATTTTCCATGTGACCAGGCGAGATCTTCTCTGATGTTAATGTTGCCATGGCGGGGAGAGGTTAGCTCCTCACTTACGCATAAAAAATGAAAAAGCAGCCTTATCAGCAGTGAGAGATGGAGAGGTTATTGTCCAATTGACAGAGAAAAATCACCCCAGAACATCATTTCCTATTCATCAGCCATGTTTAGTGATGTAATTTCAGTTGGGAGTTTGTGGTTATGTGAAGTATTGAGACATACTTACCTCCCTAAGCTGATGTAATCAGATCATATGTTGCATTATGATAAAACAGTTGCCTTTGAGTTGATATTTTAATCATTCCGCTCAAAGTTTTTAACAGATTTTAGACTCGGGGATTTACTCGGTTATCTGTTGCTTAAAGTCACCAGAGCTGCCAAAATATTTCTTGTTACCTCCTTTTTAACACTGGACAAAAAAGAAAAACCCACAAACACCCACCAACATCTGGCTTCTCTGCAGTGGGAAGAGGTACAATCGGCATTCAACTCGCGGGTCAAAAGACTCAAGTGATCATGAGTATTTATCCCCTGCAGTGATAGAAACGTGAGACCCGGGCGGACATGCTCATTTTTGACTCTTTTCCTGTATGATGACTCTCATGGAGGCTATTAAGGCCTGTTGTGGTAACTCATGAGACTCTTTGTCATCTCGGCCGCAAATTCCATCTGTCTTCATTCAGTCGGCGTTGAGTTTGAAGTAAAAGATATAAAAAAGTAACAGCTGTAATTGTCACTGGCCACAATGCTGCTTTCCATTGTTTTCTGGCCCAGTTGTGATGTCAAATAGAAAAGAAAAGAAAGACGAACTACTACCGGCCATGAGAAAGACTCTCAATCATAGATTTAGTGAGTTTACTGGTGTCTAAAAGTCTGCATATACTCTTTAATTTTAGTGTATAAATGGTACTGATGTGATGGATGTCCACATGCCCCTCAGGATGTCTGGTAGTGACATCAAAAGTAACGTAATCCTCTCAAACATCAGCCCAAAAAATACTCACAGACACCCTCACTGCCAGTCATCCCGGCTCTCATGACCTCTGTGACAGGTTGGACCAACCTCAGGTGTTTTCAGAGTGTGTGGTTTCCAGCCTGGCTGCACCTGAGAACGAGAAAAAAAAAAAAAAAAAAAAAGCCTTCAATCTGACAGCTATAAAAGGTTTGAGTTAGTGTCACGGCACACCTCGTAGATGGTCCGAGGAGAAGATGGAATGCCTGTGGGGTTAAATGTAAGGAGATCAATCTCTTTCCAGTCACTTCAACCGTCCATTTGTCATTAGCAATGTGGAGCTCTCTCCGGAGTCGTGGCAATATCCGCCATTTCCAGCACCGCAGTCTTCTCTATCACTGCATCTCTGCTCATATACCCTTTCGGGAGTTCATTAATGGGAACGAGGGTGGGCTAGGATCTCCAAAAAAGACCAGCCTCTCTCCATACATCACGCTACACACCGTCAGGTTTCCCCGACTCTGACAGCAGCTGCCCCCCTCCTTCATCCCCAGCTTTGCTTTCACTGAAAATTATTCTAAATACGCACAATAACCACACATCTGAGGGTCTTGTTTGTCTTGGATGAGGTTGCCGACTCTCACACGTCCATCAGTGAGGAAGCCGGAGGGAGGAGGGGGGGCTAACTCGCACCTCAGTGTGGGCTGCAGACCACACAGAGCTCATTCATAGACACGGGGTTTGACGTGTCACGCCTGGGATTGCGCACATCACACTCTGAGAGGTTGCTTTAAACGGGTCTGATTGCCGTGATATCATCAGAGCGGTGATTTGAATCCCAGTTGTGGTTGTGCAACATACCTTAAAACCACAACATCACAGATCAGTTCTATAGCTTATATAATTTCCACATGGTCCGTGATACTGTATTCTGTCAGCTATTTGACATGAAACGTGGTCGTTTGCCAAAATAGAGACCGTTGCTGCTCTAAATGTACTGCACTACATCAGGCGGAGGCTATTTACTGACATTCAAGCAGCACAGACACGTCATATTGCTTTTGCAGCCAGGCAGAAAAACACCTGATTCAACAAATGATTGCTTTAATAGATTCTGCTCGGGCTCCATCATCACATTACGACAGCAAGCAGCATGAAGATCTCCTGGCCAGATGCAGGCCCCTAACCTTCAGTCCCACATAATTTCAGGCTCAGTTAGCAACATGGTTAATTCAGACTCACAGTTGGAAGGAGTCGGAGGATCTGTGCTTCGCGACCGTCCAGCCCTGTGGTGGCTAAAACAACCCCACAGCCTAGCTGTCATCCGTGGATGTATGAGCAGATACTTATCTGCAGGAAATGGCAGATCGGACTTCCACATATTGCTTTTTAATGAACACAAAACGCCGCTGTCCAACTGGGCTCTAATTGGCTCACATGTGACGCATCATCTGCACTGGTCATTTGGACGCCAGTATCACCCAACACCATTTCCACACTTTTGGCCTCGTCCCAGTCACGAAGCAAGGTCAAAAGGTCAACATGGCGTGCATTCGTTCCAGGGCTTTGTGACTCTCTGTAATGATGCTATCATTTCTTCCTGTCTGGTTATAGAGGGCAATACTGAGGGCTGAGACCCTGAAACAGGACATGAAGGCATTTCTTAATAGCTTTAGTATAGAAATTTAGGAAGAAAAACAACATTAGATGCCCTAGAAAACATATTAATTAAATATTCTGAGTTACAGGGGCAGAATTTTCTGCAAAATTTTGAAAAGTCTTGCTTTTTTTTAATGATACATTTCTGTATTTGTGATTTTGTCATTGCTCTTCTCAGTGGTTTGAAGCGGACATCAACATAAATCAAGTAAAAGGATGTTTCTTTTTTAAGCTTTAACTCTGATAAGAGTTAAATTCTTTGGAGAAATACGTTTAAGATTTGAAAACAACTTTTCTGAGGTTTTAGATATTAAATATTTATCTCATATTATAACACTACAAAGTCCTTTGCATAAGTGAGCTCGTCTAAAAGTCACCATGACATTATTTTTCAAGCGCAAAGTGCATTTGGAGATTAATTTGGACGATTGTTGTCTTATTTGCGATGCAGCATAGCCAACCATATGTGCAGTTAACCTTTTTGTACCCATACCAGCTCGTCTTTAAATCTGATTACTGGCCTGCAGAGATGGACATACAACCACACAATCCTCTAACTCAGGCTGCACCTCCCTCTCTCTCTCTCTCTCTCCCTCCCTTCCCGTCCTTTCCTCTCTCATTTTCAGCTGCATCCTGCTGCCTCTTGGAGGAAGGAATGTGACACAGAATGTAACACAACACAATCTGCTGTGGAGACTCGTTTCCAGATACAACAGCACACTTTGGCATCACATAAACTGTCCAAGAAGGTTTGTTTTTGACTTAATTCATCTCCACATATCCCTGAATTAATTGTTGCTGTTTTTGTTTTGAACCAAATGTAGCTGAATGTAATGTAACATTTTGAAGTAATAATCTAAATACTCTCAAAAGTATTGCATCTTGTACAAACTATGCACATATAAATAAGTGTGTAGGCTAAAACAGCATACACTTCTATTTAATAAAAGGCAAAAAAAAAGCCCAAATTAGTACCATCTCTTCTTCCTCTGCTTGGGGCAAACATTAGCAAGCAAAAATCTCAAGATAAAGCATTGATAAATAGAGCATAATTACTTGTGTGCTTAATGCAAATTGGTTGTATGTTGACATTTTGAGACTGTTTAGAGAAACAGCCCACTTCAGATGAGCATTAATCTGATTAAGAGCACGATTTATTTGGGTTTCCGTGCTCAATGGAGAGCCTTCCTGTTCAGCGTGCGGCCTGCCAATGAGGCAGAAGAACCCAAACTGGATGAATGGCCAACAGCTGTGTATATAGAACCAGTACATTTCCTCTCACAGTGAAAAAAAAAAACACAGTTTCAGTAAAACATTGAGTCAGCGCTCACACACCATTTACATGTGTGCGAGTACAGTGTTTTAAGTTTGCATGCATTCTGTAATTCTGTAATATTGTGCACCAAGAAGGGGATTTAATCTTTTTTGTATATGATGTATTTTTAAATTTAGAATAGCTTTAAAATACATAAGAGCCATCGGACTGGTAGGTATTGTTCTATATATTTCTATTTTTCTTGATTTCTAACCAGTTTAAGCTCTCAAGTGGGCAGTGTCATTTTAATTTTGACGAACTTGATGAGGCTGAGGAGCTGCTTAGTTTTTCCTGGAATTTTGTTCATGCATGCAACATGTCGTAAATTTTAATCATACAGTTTCCATGTATAAATATATTTTTTTTACACCAGCTGCATCTGTTTCTAACCACTTTTACCGCACAATGCATTGCAAAGTAAAGCTAAAAAGAGCTATAGAACCTAATGAACATCGTCTTGCAAAATATAAGGAACAGACAGAATTTTATATCAACGGATTTCAGGTTGAGAAACGTAAAGCCATAATATTGGCAGTAAAGATGTCTCCTCCAAACTGACAGCTCCCAAACCTCAGTTCATAAACCTGTCTAGAGATTATGTGCATGGCTGAGACACACAGTCTAACTACTTGGCCAGCTCAGCAATGGAAACAGTGTCTGCATGCGTATATTCTCGCTGTTGATGGTGCGTTTGAGAGAGCTGATGCACAAGTCTACGTATGGTTTAAACATTTCTGCGAAACAACAATCAGGTTCAGATTATTCAGCCGTTCCTTATTTGGGTTTCGCATTGGCACATGTTTTCTTTCCCATGGCATGCTCTGAGAATTTATTCAATATGCAAAGTAAGTGCATGATTTTATTCAAAGGATAATAAACAGTTTGTGTTTGTGCTCTCTTTAAACTTAAAACCTTAACTCTGCATCCAAGATTCCAGAAAGGCTGCGTCAGTGTAACCATAGTGCTGCAATTTGGATAAACGGTGAAGATGAAAGCCGAATTACGTTTTTACATGCCTTCCAGACTGCTTGCACATTTTTCTAAAAGCACCAATGTCTGGGTGTGTAATTACACACTAAATGCTGTTTTTTTTTTTTTTTTAAAGGAAGTATGTGTCGCCACACAAACATTACACCCGCCTGAAAATGGCTACATTGCACAAGGCGCGCCCCAGATTTAGAGTACCTACTCAGACGCCCCCAATGACAACAGTGCTATTAGACTAATCAATGGTCGTTATCAGAGGTCACGGATGTGATACGTCTGTGAGTCGTGAGCGGTGATTTTCCCTTCTCAGAGTGTTTCATATAATCATTTCGAGAGGCGTCAAGGGCCACAATCAGCGGTGGAAAGTGACTAAATGCATTTACTAAAGTACTGCACTTAAGTACACTTTGGAGATACTACAAGCATTTCCATTTGATGCTCTTTATACTTTGCTTCTACCCACATTTCAGAGGGGAAAATACTTTTTATTCCAAAACATTTATTTCCCAACTAAAGTTACTTTGTAGATTAAAATATTTCATCAAAAACATCATTGTGATAATTTAAGGAAATACACATATTTGCAAAAGGATTCAACTGCCTGCCAATAAATAAAGTAGTTAAAAGTACTACTATAACATAAAATTCTTCATACACAAAAATACATTAACAATTATAATAACAGTCCTATGATAATATGAATTTTAGTTCGACACTCACTGGGGCTGTTTTATCTGTTTGCTTACTTTTAAAACGGTAAAAACAGTTTGCTAATAATAGTTATGTACTTTTACTGATACAACATTTTAATGCAGGACTTTTACTTGTAAAAAAATAGTTTTATATAGCAGTATTTGTACTTTTACTGCAGGATAGGATCTAAATACTCTATCACACATAAAATATAAAGAAAACAATCCAATAATAACAGAAGGATGTACAATAATATAACATTCACTACTTTGTATTCTGTGAACTCTGATATTTTGCATTCGTGATGATTTAATGCAGGACTTTTACATGTTAAGGAGTAGTTTTTTAATTCAGTTTTTATACTTTTGCATAAGTAAAGTATCTAAAATCTTCTTCCATCAATGGTCAGACAATAACAAGGGAATTGTTCTCCTTTTTCCTTTCGCATTAGTCATCTCTGACCCATTGATTACTTTTTTGACCTCTACAGGGCTCCAGACCAACAAGCTGGAAACCAACTACGCTGTGTAAATACATAAATATACATACAAAATAGTGTGCTAATGGCAATTTGACAACTTTCAGCATACAGTTTGTTATGAAATGAAAGCGAGAATGAATTTTTGTAAATTAATTAAGTTATTTTACCAGCATTTGTCTTTGTAAGAAGGAGTGTGAAGCCATTTTAGCTCTGTGAGGGAATGCTGGTTGTCGTCACAGTTGGTTTGAGGGGGTTGAGCATCTCTTCAGTGTCCATGGGGGGACAGAGAAAAGACACGGAGTGTGATTTGTTAAATGCGGGACACCCACTTGTATTGTTTCGACAACATGGGGGGACATCTGGCACTGGCAATGCAGCCCAGTGTTGAGGTCTCCATCCTCTTTCTTAGGCAGTGAGCTGTGCAGCATTGAAGCACTGCCTGCACATTCTCATGCTAATAACAAAAAAGGCAGGAGCAGATGTGAAACATTTGGTTCTGTTCTTGTTCACTTGTAAAGAAATAATGTGCCCCGTTATCATTATTTCACTTTTTTTGTTCTTCAGTGTGTCATAAAAAGGAGTTCATGGTGGAGGCCCTCTTCTTTGGTGGCCCGACTTCAGCTGCATGTGGTCGCTGTCAGTGATGGAAAAATGGCTCCTCGAATGTTTCAAAGATCGACAGGAATCACTTCAGAAACGAGTTAAGGACTGAAAATTGGGGATGATTGCACTAAACAGACGAGAACGACAGCAGTTTCTGTCTGCGTATTTGTGCACAGAGGTGGAGGCAAGCGTTTGGTTTTAAGCATGTATGAGTTTTCACTTTCGGGAGATTATTTGAATGTTTGTTGTTAAATTTCACTGTTTTAGTCTTTGCTTAAGCTGCATGTTTATCCTTGTTTAAAGATCTGGACTGGAGAAGATAAATTATAATTAAATAAAGGAGTTAATTACTAAAATTAATTCATTTAATTATGTGTATTTGCTCATATTTTGCAAGTTTGCAAATTAGGTTTGATGTGTCTTTGTACATGATTGAAAATCCACCACACAGATAATTAAAAATTTACTTTGCAGTGGTAATCAATCATTTACTCAAGTAAAAGTAGCTACAATCACCACAATTTAAAAAGTTTCCATTACAAATAATAGACCTGCTTCAAAGATCTACTTAAGTATTATCTGCTAAATGTACTTAAAGTAATAAAAGTACAAGTACATATTCCACAGAACACTTGCCTGCCTGATGTATTATTAAACAATGTTAGTAGAGCTCCAAATAACTTTTATTTTAATCAATGTGACATTTTACTGTAACAGCTGGACAAAATGAAGCAAATTCAGAGTAAATTAAATAAAAATTAGGTAGTTCAGTTCAATGATTCAAAAACTAGAGGTCAAGTGCCTTCAAAAAGGGTCAAAAATTTAAAAAAAGCAGTCAAGAGAGGATTGACTGGAGAAGAAAGAGGAACAAGCGCTACGACAAAAATGCGTTTTCTTTTATGGGATTTTTTTTTGACAAGTAATAATGAGATAAAAGCTTAACATGACCAGGTGTCCAAAGTAGATGCTGCTGTTTGTAAAGAGTCACATATGGATTTAATTTATGGCCCAATAATTTATTCTTTAGGCTCGTCCATTCAAAATTTATTTGTTTGTCTGTTTTTATTTTTTATCTGAAATTAAATAACTATATTCGTCCAATAAATTAAGTGGAATAAAAAGCACCAATTTCTCTCTATAATATAGTGGAATGATAGAAAAAGATGCACTAAAATGCAATAATCAAGTTAAATGCAACAAAACTGGACTAATTTTGTTCATCTAAATTAGCTTCAATTTAGCAGAGCTGTTCAGCATGTCAAAGTCTCCGCCTACCTCGAATGTCATTGGCTCCTTTCTGCTCCTCTCGTCGTTTCATTGGCCGTGGAGGTGCCCGTCAAGCAACCTGACGTGCGAGACAAGTTTACAACTCTATACACGTGCGGCTGGTCCATCAGCGCTCGCGGTGGCATCCCACACAGAGCACGAGCAGGACGGGGCTTCATTACCTGAGAGCATAAACCGATGTTGACTGTCCCGAAACACCTGTGAACTCTTCTTTCCGGGCTATTTTCGGTCAGTTTGGGCTTTTCTCACCTGTGTGCAGCAGGTATCATTTGGCTCTTTATTTTTGGAGGAGACATAGGTGTTATCCACACTGTGGGTTTCTTAATGGCAAAAAGACACAATAATGTGCGCCTAGCATGGCTGTGGCTCCTGTACCGATCACCCAGGGACCGGTATGGCTTTTAGCCGCATCAGTAGGCTGGACCCCCCGTCCCGAGGCATCTTCAGGAAAGCGGCGGTCATGCTGGGCTCCCTCCTCACCTCTCTCTTCCTCCTGCACTACCTCACCGACCGCTGCAGCACCACCTCGCCCTCACCGGTCCGAGCGTCCTCCAGCCGGGCTGCGGGGCTTTACGAGGACCTGAGGTCGCAGAGGACTAAAAGACTGGTGTATGAATGGACCGCCGGGTCTGAGCCGATGGGCTACGGGGCCGCCAGGCGCTCCTCACGGGCTCTCGCGGATGAGCGCACGGGGCAGGATTTGGAGCTGCCCGAGGAGTCTCTCATCTTGCCGCCTCCGGATTTAGTGGCTTCCAGGAAAACGTCGCCGAGGTTTGCAGGTAAACTCAGTCCGCTCGGGGAGGGGAGCAAGAAGCTGCCGCAGGCTCTCATCATCGGGGTGAAGAAAGGAGGGACCCGGGCTCTGCTGGAGTTTCTCCGGGTTCATCCGGACATCAGAGCCGTGGGAGCGGAGCCGCACTTCTTCGACCGCAACTATGAGAACGGACTGGAGTGGTACAGGTGAATGTCTTTATAATAACTTTTGAACCTAGTAAAAAAAAAATTATTAGATGAAAATAAATCTTTAGCAAAATTATTTATTCATAGAAAACCATCAAACTGAAGATATTTGAATATTTTAATTAATGTCTCACTTTAAAACTGTGCTTAACTTCTGTATGTTGTTATTAGTCATTCAATTGCCATGATGATAAATTGTGTTTACCCAACTTTTTATTTAGCCTACCACTACATCACTGATGAAGATTAGTCCACAGAGCCCATAAATCTTTATTTAACATCTCAACTTTTATAGAAGTAGCCTAATTGCTGCTGGATGAAGAAGCACAGTGGACAGCCTGTTGATTTATTACGCTACATTAGGCCTGCTTTCATTAGATGTTATCAGGCTGTTCATTTTTCTGCACATTTTAGGGTTGACTGCCTTTAAGTTACTTCGGTCAGTGTGGGATCCCCGTGTACGGCTTGATTAAACTAAAAAGGCTAATTTTTAAGTGTTTAAGCATAAAACAAATTTCAATTTACTTTTCTCTGTTGGAGATTATTTACCCACATCTGTTTGTGTAACTTTAAGCAAGTTTCTAATAATTAAACTTTATTTATTGCTAGAAAAGTACTTTGTTAAAGGTCACTGTAATGTCAGTGATAAGTATTTGTTCAGCTAAAAGTTTTTTTTATTATCTGAATAACTTCTAACAGGTTTATTTTCTTTAAAAGTATTTGTTCCGTCAATATGAGACTGTGGCTTTCTCAAATTAATAATTTAATTTTAAACATAGTTTTGTGTTCATTTGTCACTCTGTAATTCTTAAATATTTTTGTCCTTTGTGAAATACTTTTCTAAACCATTACTTGAACTTTTAAAAGTTCAAATAAGAATATTTTACTGCAGATAATTTACAGCAAAAGATTGTCAACAGTGTTTTATGGTATCAAGAGGGAATTTTTCTGGAATTATAATTCAGTGCATAAAAGTTTTTTTTATTGTTTAAAAGAAAATGTGTTTTTCGCAGACTTTGAAAGTGAAAAACATGTTTACACTCTTGTTGATCCCGTATTCCAATGAGGCAGCTTGAATTTGCTTTGAAAGATTCAGCTTCAGTCTCGACTGACAGCAGTGAAACTTTAGAGAAACTCACATAAACACACATTTACTCTCCTTTAATGTCTCCATCTCTTTATGCAGGAGTATGCTGCTTTTTTTTTTCCTCGCTCAAGTCGGGGTTTTTTGATTGATTTCATCTGTCACTCTGAGTGTGTGTGAGTGAGTGTTGTGTGTTCACATTTCCACAGGCCTGTGGGGAATAATGGCTCTCGCTCTCAGTGCTTCTCTGTCTAATGGGGCATTGCCGACATTGCAGCTCTGTTATTAAGAAGGATTAGGGCCATAATGAAAGGTTACCTGAGTGTCTCAGGAGGTATAATTCACCTTTTGATTGAGTTAACACTACACACAGCACCCTCTAAAAGCCTGGAGACAAAACTTTTACTCTCCCTCACCGACAACTCCCTCCAGATCCTTCTCGCTCACCCCCTCTCCTCCCCCACCAAAAAACACTCTGGCTCTCTCCCATCTCCTAACTCACACACCTCCCTCTTTGTGCCTCTCTCTAAGAGTGAACATTCTCTTTTCGCCATCACTCTTTCACACCCTTCTGTTTACCTATTCATCCATTGTGGGGTTTTATATCCATGAGGGTCCCATCTATCCAGAGGAGTTGCCAAGATTCCCTGGAATTTGGACCGTGCCTCCAAGGACAGACCTTAGTGCCGGTTCTTCTTAATGCTGTCCATTTAAAACAGAAGGACCCTTGAGTTGAAAAGAGGAATAAATAACTGTTACAACAGCGTGGCCCACTCTGCAGGAGTTCATCTTGTCAGCTCTCCCCCTACAACGCATGAGAGTCTTCCCGTCGATAGCTTTTGTGTGTTTGTGGAAGCTTTTGATTGAGTTGCATTCATTTGTAGATGTTGGCTTGAGGTCACGTAGAGGTGTATTTTGTTGTGCACTTCAAAAGTGCTTATTGAGAACCAGGAAATCAGTCTGATTGCATCCCTTAACTAGGCCGACCCTTCGGCAAAATCTCCCCAATCTCGCCACCTCAGGGCTGAGTTACAGTATGCACGGTTTTCTGATTTCAAAGCTGCAAAAAAATGTTTAAAACTCATCTAAAATGGGACAATTTTAAAGCTTATGTGTCAACAAACCCCTAGAATACTAAAAGCAGCTCAACACATGCTTCCTACATGTTGAATACTCATAAATACTGTCCTCTTAAATAAAAAAATTAAAAAAAACAATCTGTTGGTGTTTGTGCAAAACAAACGCCAGATTTTCTGTGACTAATCACTGTGTCCAATTTGCTTGAATTATGCGATTCCTTTCATGAGCAACAGTGAATACTTAAAACGAAGAGGCTTCCATCTCTGGAGACTCTTTGTTTATTGTCGAGGCTTCAGCATGAATCACTCGTCTCTGTCCCTATGGGAATGTGTGGAACATACTTTGAACACCTCTAAGCTCCTTATGTGACGTGGCAACATCTCCAGCCTCCTTTTTTTTTTCCAGCTTTTCTCAGAATTATACTTGTCTGGCTTATTATGGGAATTTCCATCAACTGCCCGAAGTCAGTCACACACCCAAAGCTATGATGTAAAAATCTGTAATTTATTGAGAAGGATAAAAGTTGTCATTTTGACAGCGCGGCTATCTCAGCATGAAACATTGGTAGCTTTAAACTTCTTACTTCACTTTTATGTGTCCAAATAGTTGGTTTAAATTCTGTCTCAACATCTGCATTTATTCAAATCTTGGTAGTGACTTTATATATTTATTTTCTTACATTTCTGTGATTTTTTTTTTTTGGGAGTGTTTCTTCTTTTCTCAGCTAAACACATAAATTCATCTCTATCTAAATAAAATGTCAGTCTCAATTGTCGGGCGCTCTTATCTTTCAGTAAATTCAGACCTTTTGTTGAACAGGAAAAACAACACCCGACACAATCTCCCGGTCAGTCAGTGTTACGTTTCACTACATGTTTCTCCGCAGTGTGTTCGTATAATTACATACAACCTGTTAGGCTTTTGTTGTGGAAATGGACACTCGGAGTGAACAAGGAAGTCAAGCACAAACACTGTGAACTAAAGCAGAGGTCCTTGCTATAGATTAGTCTGTATTATGTTTTTTGGCCTACTTAGGTTACTTATTGCACGGCTTTCACCTGTCTAGACCCAACTGCGGTTTCTTTTTGAAGTCTGCAGACTGTTGGGATTAGCCTTCACCAGATCCTTTAATGGGGAAATTAACCTTCATAAAAACACATATGACCGGTTAATTTCAACAGAAATACACGACCAACTTTGCGGCACATGCATATTTATCCAAATACATACAATCATAAATGTGCAGCGCAGGAATGTTCTTCTTTTCTGCTTGAATACATGTAGACAAACACACACAGATGGGATTTCTTTGTGTCTCACACTCATTTCAGCTTAGAAAAAGTCTTGCAAAGTTAATCAGAATGTGTGTATCCACTTCAGCTTCTGCCTCGATGTTTTCCTTCATGCAATCCTTGAAACCACGGGAAAGCAAATGAAAAGAGCATGCTCAGCTAGCTGAAAAATCACATTAAATTAGGGGTTTCCCTCTTCATAAAACTGGCCCTATTTGAAAGCATGTTCTGTAATGGTAATAAAAAAAAGGGGTCTTAATCATAAAAGCAGTGACCCAGAGGGGATTTGTGCTAGAAAGCGGCGGTGCTGATCTGATCTGTATTTCTGTGCCGTGCGGTGGTCTGTGCGGTAACACAGCTTTAGATGTGAATATACACGAAACAAGAGCTTTTTTTTCTCTTATTCAAATATAATTTTTGATCCAGATGTAAATGTACAGAAGAGTAATTCCACGAATGCAAGTTTTTCTTAGTCATTAGCGATTAACATTTTTCCTACATTAAGCTCCCAGGCTGGGTTTTTGTTGACACAACTCCAATAAAGAAAATACAAAAAAAACATTAAGAAAATAAAGTCCCATTTGTCATGTGCAGACGATGAAAAGCTGCTGAATTCCCAGCGTTTGAAATGAGGCCGACTTCCAAGTTTCATATATGTTGGCTGTGTTTAAAGTGGGCGTCAGTTCACTGGGTGGCAGAGTTTAAACTGTGGCCTTGTTTGTTGCTGCCTGACATTTCACTTGTCATTCAGAGTGTGGAGAGGTTCGGGGGGGACCAGTGGAAAGCATGACACAACTCCAAATGGGAGAGGCTTAAGAAATTACAGAAGAGCTCCCACGTTGTGTGTCTTACTGTAAAAGATGTTGTATGAGTTGCTGTAAAGCAGCCAGTCCTATATGCCTCTAAAGCCTAAGTTCCTATAATTTAAACAATTTACAAGCAAATTGGAATCAAAAAAAGTCATAACATGCATGTGTATATTGTTTATTCTGCACGCGGTTGTCATGACAAAACCACACGCCAGCTGGAACAAGAGGCCAGATTTAACAGAGACCCTTGTGTGAGTGTGTGTAAGCATGTGTGTGTGTGTGTACTATGTGTCCATATTTATGTTAGCATGCGAACTGTAAGCGCCTCCTGTGCACTTTTGGTGTTTGCTTCTGCCCTTGGTTGTAACCTGGCCAGGAATAAAGGAATGACATCTACCGCAGAGTTTTAAATACGACCGTGGAGTTGAAAATAGTTCAGTCTTTACCGCTCGCTCTCTTTATATATCAACTCTAAAATACTTTGCTTGTCCATCTGGAATTATCAACCATATCAACTAAATATAAAACATGTTTTTTTCTGGTTTTTATGTATCTTTGTGTGCAAACAAAATTTGCCTTGGTGTTTTTTTTAGTGAGGCTTTGAGAGTTTTCTTTTAAAGGCACAATCATGATTTTTAAAACAGATTTCATCAATTTCTTCTTATTTATCCTGTTTGATTTTTGCCTGTTTTGTAACTACATTAAAAAAATTGTAGGACCAGCTAACTATTCTTATAGCTCTCTTAAAAACATAGTTAGAGCTGCTTTGTCATTAAACATGATGTTGGAGTGCAACGTTTCCAGAGAGCAGAGGTTTTATATACTGTAAGGTGATTCCTAGTATATAAAACCTGCAGGCCTCCCTTTAAGTTTTGACTTAAGTCCTCCCAAAAACGAACAATCTTTGGCTTGGTTGTCTCAAAACCTTACTCGTACTCATTAAGTGTTTACTTGGCCCAATAAACTGTCAGTGCTTTACAGGAGACGAGTAGGATTTCACTGTAAAACTTGGTGAAATAGTATATCAACTGATGTAAAAAAGCATTTTAACAGAGCTCGTTCTTGCAGGAGCACAGTTACATCTGCCAGCATAGAAGCAGGTTTGCAGATGGCAGGTGGAGTGGAGGGGGACCGACGGAGGTGGGCGGAGGGGTCACGGTCCGGGTTGTAGAGGTCACACACACGTTACGTGGTCGTAACGTGATCGCCAGAAACCTCTTGAGCATGAGCTCCGAGCAGCCTTTGGATTGTGAAAGTGATTATCGGAGAGTATAATTGTAAAACCGGGCAGCTCACCTCCTGCTGAAGGCATGCAACCCACCCAGGACTGTAGTCCCCCCCACCACCTCCTCCTCGCCAACTCCTTGACCTCCGCCACCCCCACTGACATCTTTGCATGCCCTTAGCAGCTGACCCCTGGAGGCCCCATGTAGGGGAGGTAGATAGAAGCAAGAGGACTATCCAAAGTAGTGCCTGTCAGCAGCTGCCCTCTGGCATCCTGGGAATCTGCCCCTCGATGGATGAGTGAGGACAGGCAGCAGGTGCAGGGTGCACTGCAGACACCACCTGGATCTCCACCAGACGCTCACACCTGATGCATTCACCTGACACACCTAAAAATAAGAGCTGGTTTTTTTTTGTTTTTTTTTAAACTTGTTGAGACAAAAGCAAAGATGAAAGAAGCAATCTTGTTATTTTCATGCAGATATATTAGTGTCCTCAGGGATCATAAAACTTCAGGAGCTTTGACGAACATGTGCATAAAGGGAGTGTGATTGATCTTGGGAGTCAGGAGGGTCGCTGCCGCAGTATTTGCCACCCTCAGAGTTCACAATGCCAGCAGATGGTACTGTAACATTAAGATCGGGTTACATTGTTTCTAGGATTCTGTTGTTTATTCACTTTTGGGTATCTGTGTACACTAGTCGGAAACCTGTTTGACCCCGTCGTATCTCGGGCCCAGTCAGCTTAGCAGCTGTTGGTCTTTTTATGAGGTATTAGCCCATACATTAGAAAGCATTTATTCTGGGATTCACATTTCAAACGGAGTACTTGAGGTCACTTTTTTATTGTCCTTGACTATGCAAAAATACATCGCTCTGTTAAGCTACAATGCAACACAATCTGTTCTATCGTTTTATTGTTTCTGAAGTTGAGATGTTTGACCTTTTCCAGACTTTCACTTAAGGTCTGCGCCTCTGTGTTTTATTTTCAGGTGATATACCTGAAGCCCTTTACTAGCTTGGTGGTTTTCAAGATATACCTTTGAATGTCAGTGATGTTTATTTTCCTTGAACTCCATGGAAACCTGCCAGGTAACGCTCTCTAACATCACAGCAGCTCTGCCTTCAGGGCGCTTTACAAGCACTACGGCTGAAATGAAAAAAGAAAGAATCATGTTTGCAATTTTCTTCCTGTACTGGATTTCTGTTCCTCAGTGTTTTAGTTTTTTTTCTGCTTCTTCTTCTTCTTCTTGGCAGCCCAAGGTTGATGGAAGTTAAATGTTATCCTTCCACAAACAAAGAGAGACTGTAACCCTATCATTTGGCACTCAAGATTCAGGGGGCTTCAGACTACACAGTCGAAGCTCTCCGCGTAGAAGTGAACTAAACAAACCACAAAACAACCTCCAGAATTCATGCATATCAAGTCTTTCAGAGGATTTGCCAGAGTGCTTTAGGATTTCAGAAACGTGCAGCCAAACCGATGTTGTTTGGGCACAGAAGGGCTCGGTAAATGATGTATGGATGAAGCATGTACGCATTACAGCCCTCAGTGGTGCGGATTGGCAGGGTAAACCAACGCCTCGGCGTGATGGATCTCTCTCTCCCATCTCACAGGCAACAGCTTTATCACAGGACAGGGAGCGCTCCATATTTTCCACCAGAGAGAAAAAGACAGAGACAGACAGAAAAAGAGGGAGAACCCGAGCTATGGAAAGCCTGGGAACCAATAAAAAGTAGGAAGCCCTTCTTCTCTTGGGTCCTCCATTTTCCGTTCCAACTATAGTGTTTTTCTTTAAAATACTTTTGCCACATATTCTTCTTTTTTTTTTCTGGCGCACATATATGTTCTGTATTTCAATTCCCTGTAATTTTAAACACATAAGTGTTTACTACTCAAGGTTCATCTTTCCAGCCTTTTACTTCGGATCACTCAGCAGGGAAAAGTCTTTCACTCTTTTCAAGGGTCTTTTTTAGGCTCACTTGCCAAACACGGGATTGTCTCCTGCTCTGCCTCTGTGCCTAAAGGCATGGACTCTGACACCCTTGCCATGTGTGCTATCTGCAGCTGTCTGTGTGGTGATAGGATGGCACCAAATATCCTTTTTTTCTTGCTCCATCGGGGCATGGCCAGTGCCAGTCGCCTTGGCAGAGTCCAAACTACAGACATGGGCAGAGGCTATGCCAGACGGCACCTCAGGCACAACCTCCATTTGACTGCCCAACCTCTGTCTCCATGCAAAACACAGAATTATACTGTTGCTAAGCTCGAGGCACAAGTGAATATGTGAGTGTGTGTGTGTGTGTGTGTGTGTGTGTGGCTCTTGGAGTCAATCTAAAATGAGGGATTGGCAATTTTTTTGGCATGGCCCACAAAGAGGCCAACACATTATTTCCTTCAGATGTTATTTCCCAGCTTTCAGCACCTCTACACCCAGTCGTATTCTGTATATTTCTGCTAAATGACGAACAAAGAGTCGCATGGTAGTGATGAGGGAAATAAAACATGCTGAAGATTAGGGTTTGGCAGCACTGTAGACCATGACCAGAAATCCTGCACAATTTTTTAAAATGGCTAATAACGGAGGTGGTGAACGGAGAAAAAATGACGGAGTGGCATTTAATCTGCCTTGAGAGCCACTTTATTGCAACAGAAGCGCTGCAGATCCATTGCATGTGCGGTTTAGAAAAGCTACCTGGTTCCTCAAGTAGAAATCCAGCTGTTCAAACAAATGCTTTACATGAGGTCTATTGTACTTTTAATTCTGAAGGTTGCACGGCACAAAAGAGCCATTCACAGTGGCTCTCCATACAAATTATCAATTAAAATGTATCACTAATATTTTATGAACTCATACAGAGAGTAGGTTTACTTTCCATTTTCAGTCATTCATCACAAGTCAAACACGAGTCTTTACAATCCAAGCTGCTCCTTTTTGTAATTTTCTCTATAATTTTATTAATTTAGAGAAAAGATGGTGGACAGCTTCTACTAACTACCCCCCAAAATGCCAGGCTGCTTGATTAAAGAGAGGAATATGTTAGAAAATGAGTTTGCCACCCCAGACCCGTTCATTGATAGATGGAGTGCAACAGCACAGCCTGCGTCTTTTTACATAAAGATGGAGGAGGGTGATAAAGGGTCTGCGTAGCACACCGGCCGTGATTGATATGCCCACAGAGGAGTGCATGGAAGCCACCCAGTAATTCAATTAATCTTAACCTGAACACTAGTAATTGCTACTGTAACTAGGTCTGACTGTACATTAGACAGGAGGGAGATTGCTGTCAAAGGAACATGTCCGGCTAATAGAAGTAGGAAGGAACATCCTCAGTGCTCTGGAGTTGCACAAAGGGGGCCTCCTTTTTTTCCCCTCTATTATCCTTTTTTTCCTAAAGATGAGGATTTGCATGTTAATGAGAGGAGCAGGGAACAGATTTCCTTCAGTTATGAGAGAAGTGAGAGATGAATAATGGCAGGGAAATTATGGATGCAAAGTCTTGGAGGAGCTTTTCACTGTCGCCTAAAGGACACACTCTTGCAATAAAGTTGTGTAATCATCTGTAAAGAAAATGTCAATTCACAGAAATGGTCTCACGTTTTGTGAAACAGGCTTGTTCTCTTTCTCTACAAGAATAAGATGAGAAGATCCAAACCATTCTCATATCTGCCCTTTGAATATGAAGCTGCGGTCAGCAGCTTATCTTAACGTAGCATAAAAACTGCAAGCCTGGCTCCGTCCAAAGGGTAACAAAGTCTGCACACCAGCATTTCTAAAGCTTATTAATGAACACTTATTGGCTCATCTGTTTATTCCCACAAGTGACCCACTTTCATTAGTTTTTTTATGGATTTCATAATAAAGATGTAACATGTAAATTAGCAGTTGTTGGTTGGCAGATTTTTTACTTTGGACAGAGCCATGCTAGCTGTTCCTTCTTTATGCTAAGCTAGGCTAACTGTCCTCTAGTTGTAGCTGCACATTAAACACATCTAACATTCACTTAGAAAACAAATAAGTGCACTTCGTAAAATGTAAAGCTGTTTCTCAAAGGCCAAAACTTGCTTTTGTTAAGGTACATTTTTCGTGCTCAGATATCTAATTAGTTTTGAAAGCCACATTTCCAAATCCTCAGCTTCAGGTCATGCCTTTCTGCACTGCCTTCCATCAAACAAACAAGGGTGTAGTCTTTAGTGGCTTTAATAATCGGGGCAGTTCATTGTTTCTCAGTCCTTTTGTGTCTTGCACCTATTGAACTCCGCAACAAATGATTTTGGATTGTCAGAAAATCCTTTGAACACACCCTGAGATATTGATCCTATTCTTTCTTTAAGAGCACAGCAGCCATTCGAAGGTGTTGACCCGAAGAGACAGGAAGACAAGACTTGTTTATGGGCCGGTTTTATGAATCCTCTGGAAACTGGATAGCTCGAGAGCAGCTGATAAATCAAGTTTACAGTAAAATCTATTTTTCCTACTCGCCCATGTCCCATTCTTTTGCCACACCTATTTCTTTTCAACAGCTTGTATCCTGCCCCCGTCTACAACATTAGTTTCCATCACTGAGTTGGAGCTGAATAAAAACTGACCCTGTTATATCATTACCTTATGTTTCATTTCTGCATTATTGCCGTCGTTTTATTTACCCAGCTGGCGAGCTCTCGGTCAGCTTCGGTCAGTTTGGACGTGGAGTGTAACAACATTGTGGTGCCTGTGGGACTTGACATGAGCCCAAGTCATTTTAACCGTCAAACATGCGGTGGGGCCGGGGCTCATTATGTCATTATGTTGTCAGGGCGATTGTTTATTCTGACATCTTCGTCTCACAAAGTCACATCCGCCCGTACAGCCGAAGCATCAATGGGAGAAAGAAGTCTTCTCTAACAAGACGGTTTTATGTTCTTTATCCACTGCCACTCCCACAGCCGACTCCTCGAACACGCCCCCATCAATTATTAATACTGCCAATTAGCAGGGCTGCATTATTCACCGGGAAGCTGTGATCACATCCATTAACGGCACCGCCTTGGCTCATTGTAGTTCTCCCATGCAGCACTCGCAGAGCCCACAGTCCCCCTAAACATTGTAGATATTGGATCATCAAATTCCAGCATAAATAGAGTATTTCATGCTCATTTCTTTTTCTTTGTATTCATAAGACAAGAAATACCATTATAAATACTTCTAAGTTAAACAAAGAATTGATAATCATTCCCTTGAATGTTAATCTTAAGTTAAAGCTTTTATTTTTAGTGTTATTAAAGCCTGAATGTATTTTCAAACAGATACACACAGCTAAAGACACCACAGACTCAATGATCATGTTTAGACTACTTTCTGGAGTCCTTTTAAAGACGTACTCATGCATGTCATGGATTGGTGTCAATGACCACGTCTGCAGTACCACAGCAAATAAACTGGAAGTGTGTGGATGTCTGTGAAGAATATGCACACACACTCTGATAAATTTATGTTTTGTGGATGCTAGAAGATGCCACAAAAAGTTGTGGAACGCAGAACATTTCATTTAGTTTTACAATGTTGGTTTTGTCAAGAGAGCTATGACAAAAATTTCACAAAAAAATGTGACTTGAATAAAAACAGTTACCCATAAAATGAGAAAAAACTCTGGTGACCACTTTGGTGAACAAAACTCTCCATATTTTGTCAACCTTGTGAGTATAAGAATCAACCAAAACCAGCTGTATTAAAATGCCAGATAATCAGCTGAGTGATAAATATATCTATCGCTACCTGTTATTATACACCTAAGAATGCTTACAAGACAGAAATTAAAAATTACCATGAATAAAACATCTAATTTTCACTGAACTAGACCGAAACTAATCATGAAATTACTCAAATCTATCTTAAACCTAAGATTGTCAGTAAACGAAATGAAAATCAGGCACCAAAATTGAGACGATATCACTTCTGTCAAGTGAAAATAAAACAATAAACTGAACGCTCTCTTTAGCTCTGAAGAGGAAGTAATGTTTTTCGCTGTCCTCCCACTGTTTCCCAGGCTTCTACAAACAGAGCTGTGATCCTGATTGCTTGTCACTGGGATTTATGGACCTTCAAATCTCTGAACAAAATCACTTCCTGTTTTTCCTGTGTTTACCGGACACACAGGCGGGCAACCGCACATTTGATAAAAAGTGATTTATTTTCATTTGCTTATCTGCTTAATTGATGTCCCCCAGGCCTCCCTGACAGCCATAATTTCATTATACAAACAATTTAGAGAAGTTTGATTAACACAAATGAGAGTTCAGGGCCTCCACCGGTTTACATGTTGTTCCTACACGTTGAGAGTCACGCTTTTCTTCACACTGACTCTCCGTCTGCCTCAGCCCTTCTACCGCCGTCATTAATAACCACTCCCTATCACAATAGACAGTAGCAAGAAAAAAATTAATTATTACTCCATTAATCACACTGAGGAATGTTGTTGTGCCATTATTCTTTGATTAAAAAACTACCTCTAGTGTTACACATTCAAAATGTCAGAATGCCTGTTTATGTTTTACTCATCATGCTGTGATTTAACATGCGTTTCACACCTTACTGAGCTTTACCCCGACTGGAATGAGCCGATACGTGGCTGATTTAAAATCCTTGCCTTCAACCAGATTCTCATTATGGCCATTGAGACGCAACTGCATTGATTCTGTTGTTTAGGATTCACCACATGCATTGATTTATGGCCCTTCTGAGACAACTGTGTGTAATTAGGCTCATATAGTCAATGGTTCACCCCACAACTGCCTCAGCTGTGCTGGTTCACATTGATGATTCTGAGCTTTGTTTGCACTAACAAATGTTATGCGAGCACTAATGGAGAGGCTTTAATACACACAAACATGCACTGGAATGCACACATGCATGCACTCACACATGCATGCACAGACTGAGTGGCTTTCCTGGGCAGGTCTGTTTCTGACAAACCATTTATTACATCATATTATTTTCCACTCGACCTAGCAGCAGCAGCAGCAGCAGCAGCAGCAGTGGCAGTGAACATTCTCCCTCATCGCCCTGTTTTTGCTCTTATGTTTCTTCTCCCTTTTCTTGTATCCAACTGGCTTTTAAGCAGGGTTGGTTCTGGTGAGGCGTAAATCCAGCAGGAGGGATTTCCCCCGCACCCACAAAGCTTTTACTTGTGGCAGTAGAGTGCCGGTGCGCTCTTGCTAGCTCTCCCTGTTGAACTCTTAAAGGCACATTATAACAAAAAAAAAAGACCTTTTAGCAGAGCTCCTTGGAGTCTGTAGGTTAAAGCACAAACACACACTCATGGAGACAGACTCACTCAAGAAGACGTACCATCACTAACATGTTTCCTGTAAACATATAAAACCCTTTCACCAACTTGGACATGATAAATCTTATTTGATGCATTTTTTTACAAGCACACATTCACAGGTATTCACTATAATAAAGTGCCGTAATAAGCATGTGTCAGTTGTTTGCAACACATTTTACTTTTTACTTCACCACCATTTATTCTATAGGTTTACTACTGCGTTACAGGCCCCCGTAATGTAAATGCAAATGTGATTGAAAGTGGTTCATAATGGCCTCCATTCCACTGTCATGAATATGAATGGCACTAATATGCATTTCGTTTTGGTTTGCTTCTTTTCTCCGTAAATGTGTTCCCTTAAATGATCGCGCACACCCGGCCCCTCCTCGTCATTGTCTTTACACTCTATTTATTTATTTTCTAATTGTGATTCGGACGGAGCGTATTTATTCACGCTGCAGCCTCTCTCTGTATGTGAGGCACATCCGTCATTCAAGCCTGGCAGAGTTTGACTCAATAACAGCGCAAATATCCAGCCATTATCTCTCTGCGGAGTACTCCCTCAATGTTAATGTGTTTTTAGGACGATTACATCAACGTGAAATATTGAAAAATATCCCTCTGATTGATAACATGAATCATCAAGCTTGTGTCCCCTCCCCCCCATGAACACCCCATTTAACATCGCAATGGCATGCAATCACCTGCTCATGTGAGATCGGGCCGCGGTGCCGGTTTAGTAATCAGACGGGCTTTGGTGAGAATTAGAACATCGGTTATTGGACTGATCCGGGCAAACAGCTGTGTGGGCCATGCCTCTGTAATGTCGTGCATAAATACACGGCAGACCTGCTCGTAAAAGAATGAAGTGCAACATCCCTCATGGAGATAACTGTTCAACTACAGCCGTGCAGATGCAAAAGCCTTCCAGTCAGTCAGTCTTTTAGCTCAGCTCTTGTGTTTTAACATTTGAATACTGAAGGTAAAGCATAAAACTGAGGCATCAGTTTTTCAAAACATTCATCTTTATCTAGATATTTATCTGGATATGGTGACGAAGGCAAAATATGTCATAAAAACTACAGTGTTTTTCGTTTTTTCTCTCTTCTTCTTATCACTAAAAGATTAGCAAAATGGTTAAAACCCAATGTCACTCTATCAATAGATATTTTAGCTTCTGTCTATGTATATCAATACAGAGTCAAGCATGCAAATCAAAACCTATATTAACCACATTTAGATTTAAACAACTGAAGTCTTTGCATGAGTCCAAACTCTATAAATATATGGTTTAGGATTAGATAGCCACAAAGTTGCTGGTTCAGTTTTTTATCACGTCTCAGATGCTCATCTCTTCTTGTGTTTTTTTTTTGTCTCTATACTGTCTCACTACAATTATATGGAAAACATTTCAGTCAAATAAGTGAATCCCAGCTTGCTAAAAATCATTCAATTCTGCAAAAACAATTTGTAGAACAAAAACACTGAACGATTCAATAATCCTGCTACAATAGTAAAGTTGTACAGCCAACTGATAAGTCATTTTTAAGCAAACTACAAAAATTGCTTTGTTTCAGCTTCTCAGCAGTGATAATTACCAGATTTATCATCTTATCATCTCTTTGTAACCTTTTGAATTGGAGCCCTGAGGTGCCTAGAGACTTGCCACTCCTAATATTTATTGGCTGCAGTCCTTGAAAGTAACTGAATTATTGCACAGTTAAGCAACATCACTATTAAATAATATGTTAGTACTGAAGATTAAAGCAGAAGTTCACAGGGGTGAAACTAGTAGGAGGTTGCAGCCATGTTGCACCAGCAGTTCTTACTGATTGTTCAAGAATGTCTGCAGGATTTGGTTCAAGAGAATTGGCCATACCAAGAAATACCCCCAGATTTGAAATAAAATACAAAGAAAAGTAGTTAAATATGGTGAATAAACCAACTCTAATGTTTTAAATTATTTCAGAAAGACACATCATTTGCCTTTGTGGTTTCTGTTGGTTTTGTCTCTCTGCTCAAACTCACTTCCAGCTTTAGCAGAACGCCTTTTTAGGACGGGAGAAAAAAGAAACCTCCACTACACTATATGCATTGTCCTTACTCCGACAATGAGGTTCTGCCCTGTAATTACGTTCTATTTCTAAAACCATCCGTCTCTGCTCTCAGAGAGCTGACAGGCTAAAACATTAGCACGTTGTCAGCGGCTCCTCAGACGCCGCAGTTCTCCGTTACACTTCATATTGTCTTGCGCCCTCGGTACGGCTTCCCAGATGGGGTTACCTCTCTGCAAGTCTGGGGAGGAAGAGGAGGTGTTTTCCTGTTGCTCGGCCAGTTAAGCTCAGCTGTGACGGGGCCTCCTGGTTTCTCACTGGGGGTCTGTTGAATTCTGGGTCACAGCCCAGCCCCAGGCAACCGCTGGCTCCGCTTTAGCCATTCTGTGTCGTTTTTAGCCCCTGTGTCACTCTGCGGCGGGTAATTTTTCACCTTTTCTTTCAGCGACAACCTGTTCTCCATCCCGCCCCACCTCGCTGGCACTGCTTACAATCACTCTGAGCTCGTGCAACTGGTGCTGATAGCACGGCGATGTCACACACCTCAGCATCACCTGTTCGTTATGCACGGCGCTGCTGCCTCGACAGAAACGAGCTGCACCAAGTTCCATTTTCCCCGGGCTATTTATTTAATGGATAATGCAAGGGACGCAAAATGGAAATCACGCATTCGACCATGTCTTTAACCCCGGCGCCTCCTCGCCTGCCTTCCTGAACTCATTCATTCTCATCCCCAGTGAGCATAAATCATTTTGGTAACTTGTTATTACCAAGCTCATTATTTATTCTCCAGGATGTTTAAGGAGAAGTGAAAAAAATAGAATCATATGAAATATTTAAAACTCCTAGATGTTAGTAAAGGAACATAATCTTCACCTCTGTGGGCCTGCGATCTAGGAAACAAAAAAAAGAGTGAGACCGAGCGAGTTTGTTGTTAATGAGTTTATATCAAAAGATGCGATAAGAGGGGGGGCATTCATACATGCTAATCTCTGCCCCTCTCTGCTTCTTCTGCGGTGGCAGGTCGGCTTGGAGGGCGCGAACTGGCTTGTGTGCTCTGCTGTGGCTTGGCACAAAGATGAGGAAAGCAATGTGATGGTGCCAGGCGCTTTGTATGCAGAGCCTGGGAGTGAAAGGATGGAGGGAGGAGGGAGAAAATGGAATAGGGAAAAGCAGTAGACAGAGAGGAAGAGAGCACGGAGACAGCGTAATCACTTTAACACTCCCAGATACCGCTCTCCGCCTGATGCTTGACTCTTATCCTCAGTCTTTCTCTGCACTCTCAGTATCTCACACAGTCTATCTGCTTCTCCTTAAAGAAGAAACTTGAGCTCTCAGGTTCTGTGTGTTTTGAATATGTGCAGCACAGTTTTGCTGTCTGTTCGACTCTTTGTTCAGTTCTGTGAACCAAGACTCCTGGTGTTTTGTGCTCCTAAAGGTACCTGACAAATCTGGCTTTCATTAAAGGAGCATTTCTTCCAAAAAAAAAAGAAAATTCAGTCATCATCTGTCACCGTGCTAAAAGCTTTAACATGCACCCCATCTGAAGTGGGTGCACAAGCTCACCTCCTTGTCTCTGTTAGGAAAAAAAACACAATAAAACCAACATTTTATGTATCAATTCTGTCAAAAGAAGCTACAACAACAAGATTTTTCATGTTTTAAAACAAGTTACCAGCTTCTTTTGTGGTTTACGTTGAATACTGGAATGCTGCTTTGCTGCAAAGCTCCAAAAATACTTTGTGGACCAAGAAACTTCAGTCAGCTTTACATTGGTATGTGGATGAGAAGGTAATGACTGCATTTTCACATTTGGTTGAGCTATACCTTTAAGTTGCAGCTATTGAATTTCATATGGAAATGGGGTTTTATTGCCTCTTGCTTTTCTGCTGCCTCTCGGTCTGTAAGAAAGTAAAAAAAAAACTGTAATACAGCTCAGTATGATGGCATGAAACTGACACCGGCTCTCTGCTGTGAGGCAGTCTGCACCGTCTGAGAGTCAAATACAATGATGTTCTGAGTTCACAGTGAGAAGATCTGCCAGCCCGTCTACTTGCAGCTCTGTTGGCTCAGATGCTACCTGACTAATTTTGGCTTTCTCTATATGCTTTTGCATTCGAACAGGACAATGACTCCTTTTCAGAAGTTGTTCTATTTTAAAAAATCCCAGGCGGTTTACAGTCAGAGCTCTCAGAAGTGTGCCAGAAGACTCAGAATTGGGCTTTCAACCTGTCAAGTTTTTACTTTAATTGTGTGTGAACATGTGTCTGTGTGTGTGTGTGTGTGTTACAGTACAGTATGATTTGAAATGCAGTTAAGCCGCTGTAGTTTTATCAGGACACTGATTTGCTTACCTGTGCTGTTGAGTGTGAGATGACAAGATTGCTGAAGATGAAAGCAGATGGTCGAAACACTTGGGGTTTTGAGGATGAACATGACATCACGTCCACATTCTTATCATCATGTGAATGTAATTAGCGCGACAAGCCTGGTTTAAAATAAAGCAGCAGCCACACACACACGAACACACACATCACAGTAAAACCCAGCTCTTCCTCATCCGTCCTGCATTAAGTCTTTCCTTGATTGAATCTCCAATTTATTTATATATTTACTCATTCATTTATTTATTTATTTATGTCAACAAAGCCCATGAAAAGTACAAATCAAACGATAAACTGATACAACTAACAAGTATTTTCTGTTAACACTTTTATATATATATCATTAGTCCAGCGATGAACTTGAACCTCATTAACTGATTTTTAACTAACTGATATTTGACTTAAAGGATGGAGGAGTTCAGAAAGTATTGATAAGTGTACTAACCTGTTCATGAATTAATAAACAAAATAAAGTAGATTACATGCAGCCTCATCTTTACTGTAAACGGTACATGTTCAACGCTCTTCCCTTTAGGTAACTGTCACCCTAATTCAGTCATTTTTGCAGGAGCTCCCTGCTGGATCTTCTTATATCGTTTTGGTGAAACATGAGCCTGGCGAGTCCTCCTGAGATGCCTCTTACAGTTGTAATGAAAAACAGATGCAGACAAAAAAAAATACTGCTCAGGATTAAAAGTGTCTCTGAATTGTTGATTGCTGACTTTGAAATAAGCTGTAATTCATCACTGACCCACTGTGTCGTGGTGTTTACAGCAGGATGAGTAAATGGAGCAAAAGCCTGACAAGGACATATGTTACCCTGACAAAAAGAATTCAAATAAGATGATAACAGACATGCGTGTTGCTGTGTGATTAATACTGTATTTTATCAGTGCACTGGATGCATTTCTTAGCTGCGGTTTTACATTTTAACACACTGTTGCTTAGTGAGAACGGTAGCATTTAAGGACATTCCCGGAGAGTTTAATGCATTTTGAGGTAATGAGACATTTTGAATCTGCTCACGTTTCCTTGCACTGATAGTTTTAATGAAAGCTTCATCTCTGATCGTACAAGAATGTGTTTAATAAACCGCCTCCTGGAATACATATGAGATCATAGACGAAGGACTGAAAAAGACAGTTTTTCTGTTTTGTCGTCATGTCCTCATGGAGCTTTTCCTTGAGGGGACATTAAAACACTCTCTGAGGAGGAAAATGAAAGTACAATACACTCGTTTTTGAGAGAAAATCTCAATGTTTGCTGGTGAAAATGAACATCACCACACAGAACTGAGGAGAGACACTCAGAAATGCTTGTTTCAGTGTCTCTCAGTCCACAAAGAGGGAAGGCGAAAGGATTGTCTTTTTGCCAGCCCATCAGTTTGTGTTTGTGGAGGGATCTGAAACTGGGCTTTAGTTATCAGACTTTAGCTTTTATATTTTTTTTAAATCACAAGCTCTTTTTTTTTCCTGAGCTCTGATATTTGAGTTGCTTCTTCTTCTCTCAACAACATGAGCAGCAGCGGCAGCAGCAGTGGAGGCACACAGTCGGATCTGTGCCAGCAGAAATGTGGCTCATAACAGATTTTTTTTTTTCACCGACAGTCTATGTGGCATATTCAGTCGACTGAAATGTTTATATTGAATGTTTCAGCAGCTTGAAAATCACCATGGTAATGGTCCCAAAGACAAAAGCCCTAGCCTTTTGTCATGGGTAATTATCGCAGCGCAGCCCCCTTCAAAGCCTTCCATTTGGCTCCGAACAAATTCACATTTAATTTTGCTCTCATGCATTTGACACAGGGTTTTGTTTTTTTTTTCTATATTCAAATCTGGCTTAAATGTAGAATTTAAATACCCATTGAAACAGTTTCCGTTTGAGGCAAGTGGTTTTCTGTGAATTTTTTTTTTCCCCCCTTCATCCGATTATTTCAGTACTAGAAACTATAGAGAGAGGATAAGGGGGGGCAACAGAAAGACCACTTGAAATTTCCTAATGAAGCCACCTTCAGTGTATGAGAGAACATTGAAGAAACACAATACCTTGAAAATGAGCTTTGGTATTAACTCCAAGTTTAAGTGTCTTATCTCCCACAAGCTGTTGAGACCCTTGAAACTGACATGGCAGAAAGGAAAATAGCACTGAGCTGAAACCAAAGCTGATCCCGCTGAAGTGTCGTCTCTCTGCTCTGTCTCAAACTCCATGTAACTCTGAACAAGTGGGTCAGAGAACTATGAAAAAGTAATGTGAGCGCCGTGTCTGAGAATTCACCCAAAGATATATACATTAGATACAACGCAGAGCTCGGGTTTTGGGTTATATATTTAGTGCTTGGGTCATGTTGTAATTCGGTTTTAATGGAACATTCATCAGGATGCAAAATATAGCCTCCTCTCTGCTGGCTTCCTTTCAGGTTATGTGGGGTTTTTCAGACTCTCCAGGCAATAATCAGAATCAGTTCTGCATTTCGGCTAATTCGGACACAAGCTTTTACTTGGCTTCCTCTCACCACATTTCATGCCAGTGAAATGCATCTTGAGTGATCACATGTCAGTGTAATTGCACCCTTTCCACATAAAAATTCAGGTGAATATACAGCAAAGCAGCACTGTGGATGGATTAAAATTTATTAGTTAAAACCACAAGAAGGTGTAAAATATATGTTTCTCCACAGAACCACATGAAGGATTCATACAAATCACTGTATCACCAACAATGTTACAGATACTAGAGCTCATTATTGTCTTGATATGAGCAGAACTAATAGAAAATACAGCAGGTATAGAAGGAAAACCTATATAAAATCAGTAAATATGTACAATGTTGATTATTACAATGAGTTATCTAATAAAGATGGTTCAAAGTGAAGTAAATTTTGAGATTTACGAACAGCTTAACATCACTACGGTGAAGTCAGACAGGTTTTAAACAAGCAACAGTGTATTTAGAGGTAAAAACTGAAATATATACATAATAAATAATTCCTTATTACTCATAAAAAGGGTTTAGTAATGGGACTGTAAGTACAGACACACATAAAACTGTGATGGATGTCTGGGACAGAAAGTTTCAGTAGTAATTTTAACATTTTCCTCCATTTTCTCCTCCAAATAAGTTCGCTCAACTCGTGGGGTTTTTTTAGGACCTGCACGATCATGTGACCATGGAAATGATCCTCTAAAAACAACTTGATGAAAATATTATATAGTCGTATAAAGTGCCAGTTTGTAAATGGGATATTTCTGCCCGTCTGTTTTCTTTCCTCTTTCTATTTTTGATCTCCCCTGTGACTCTCCTTCTCTCTCCCTCATCACTCCCCTCCTCACCTCACCTCCCATCCTCTCTGCTGATATGCAGTCTGGACCTGGAAGTGTGCAGACTTCTGCTAGCTGACGTGTAAAAGGTTTCAGAGGCTTTGGATGCATCCTGCAGCCTCTCTGCCCCCTTCAGTCTTCCTCCACAGTTAGAGAGGGTTAATAATTCACAAGCACGTTGCCATAAAGATAAAGCTTATTTCTCCCCCCCTTCCTTATGCAATAAAGTGAGGACTTACACTCAGCACCATGAAAAAAGAAGGATTCTGTTAAAAACACTACTGATAAATTTATAAGAACATACCGCAAAGCTAACTCTATAAATGTTTTACCAAATTGCATAGCAGTTATTGTATGGAGGGAAAAAAAGAGAGGGAAAAGTCAATGCTCGAGGGTGAAACGAGTGTCCAGAAGGGAGATTTATTTATACAGAACTTTATGAAAAAATGTTTTTATTACAGTGCAGAATATTATTCCCTTACCCCATTTATTATCAAGTTCCCCCCCAAAATAACAAGTCACAAAGGGCAGATTATTTTTCTTTCCAAACATTATATTATGCGGTCTGTAATATTTAAGTGTACATAAAATATTTAAATTTTCCAAAGTGCAGCCAAACATTTCAGCAGAGATAAATTGCAATGGCAACTGGCCAGCGAAAGTTTTTTTAAGCCTCGAATTTGAGGCCAGAAAAGTGTGAACGAATGAACGCTTTCATCAACTAATAGCCAATGTGACTGAAACTTAAGACAAATGAGAACAGACAACACATCTTGTGGGGCTTTTCTACCATTTCCAATGTTGCTTTTTCCCTCAATCTCCTCTCGTGCTGTTGATTAACTTTCCTTTATTGCTTTTCCTCCATCTGAGCCTCAGGGAGGACAGAAAGCTTTATCCTTCACAAAGTTTCCCGCTTGTCCTTGTCTTTCAATATCACTAGGAAGTTTTTTTTTTACCAAAGTTATTTTATTAATGACACTGAGGTTTAACAGTTTTTCCATTTTGAGTCTAATTTCCTGCTCCCCCCTTTCCTCCGCCACAATCTTTCAAAACTCACTCACATCCTTTTCGTCTAATTTAAAACCCACAAAATCATCAATCTGACAACGAATTTCCTGTTATTTAAAAGCTGACATGTTCAAAGTTTTTCATGCGCAGTGACATTGTTATCTTATATGTCCCCTGTGACGTGCAAGCTTTCTTTCTTTTCCTACTTGCTCTTTATCAAAACCATGTCATTTCCCAGAGGAAAACAGTGGACCCCGTCCTCCCATGTTGTTTTCCCAGAATAGACCACTCTCTTATCTGGTAATTGTATGTCTCACAAAATTACTTCCTACCCCCCACAGTTCCCATGCACCGCTCTAATTTCACTTTTAAATTCCAGGAGCCCACCTTGGATAATTTCTACTTAACTCTGACTAACATGCAGTCGAGGGAAAGCAGAGTTTCTGGCTTGTGACAACAGAGTGCCTCCTCTGTTTACATAGTGCTTAAGCTAACCTTACTAATTTGACTTATTTTGACATGTTTGCATCTAAATTTGAAGGAACAGAGGCCATCTTATCTCATATCGTGAATAAAAGTGAGAAACGAAACAAAACTCAAAATAGTCATTTCTGTCACAGAAGCTGTGTGATTCTGGTGGCAGTAATCCTGTGCAGCCATGTTGGATGAGTATTTAACTGTCCGGCAGGAGATTTAGAGCTGTAAAGTGCAGGTGTGCAAGCAAAGGTGACACAGGTCGGCCGGGCTTATCTTAGAGGACTGAGACTGGTCATAAAACGGACCATCATCCTGATTAAAACTGTCTGCTGCTGGAAAGCTCACACCTGTAATCCATGAATTATAAATAGTTGGATCTGTCACCATCCCGCCTCGGCTGAGCCCGACTCGCTGCCTGCCTCTAAAAACGATTTATACACTCACAGAAAACACGTCGTCTTGCAGTCATTAGTGTTTCCACTGGATTCCCAGAGTAATTTGCAGAGGCTGTTACACGGACATCCCACGTCATAAGTGTGTCATTGAACGCCTTTATGTGCAGCAGCGCTGTCTGCGATTGCAGCCGCAGGGCAGGTTAAGGGCTGCGCTGTTGCACGAGGTTGGCAGAGCAGCAAAGCTCCGAGCTCAGAGGAGTGGGCTTTCCCCTCACCGCACAGCAGTCATTACTCTAAATCACCCTCCCTCCTTCCTCCTTCCTCCTCCTTTTCTCTCTGACCTCTGCTAGCATCTACTGACCTGGAAAATATCTGGTGAGTCCAAGCCACCAAGAGCGACGCTGGCCTTTGCTTCGCCTGCAAACAGCAGAAATATTGAGCCAATTACAGGATTATTATCTGGTGGTGGTGGCAGGGGAACACTGTGGGAGTGTAGTTATGCCTGCCAGGGCTCCCTGCTGCATGAGGAAAAATGAATCAAAGGCTTGTGGGGGAGAAGTGGACAGCGCTCATGCCCACTTCCCTGTTCGTCTTTACAGCTCCCGTCAGACGTTGGCTCTGCTCCAAGCTCCTCTCTAAAAAAGATCCAGGATAACACCAGGAAACGGCCCATTCAGAGCTGATCACTTGTTAGTTCTTTACTCCTCTCTAATTCATTTGTCAAGCTGTCGTTATATGCGCACACATGATTTACAGTAAATAAGACCTTATGGCACATTCAGACCTTTTTTTGGCGTTTATATTACAGGCAGACATGAGTCACAGCCGGTATATGAGAGCAGAGCTGAGCTGGTTTGCGAGTAAAATTCGTTCAGTAGGGGAACGAAAGCAGTGATGCGTCAGGCCTTTTATTCCAAAGTGGTTAGTTTATGGACGAGCGTACAAAGGACACATTGAGTGATGTACTGAATGTTACTGTGTACATTGGATTCGGTCCTTTAATAGGGAATAGAGCTGCCTGAATGAGTCTTGGCGGCTATTTAAGCTAGTTAGTTCCATATGAGAGGAATGACGTACAATTACAACATGTGTTATGTTCTGTCATGTACACACGCTGTTTGTTACGTTCAAAACTTCTTAGTCACCCCAAATATATTTTTTACTTTTTCTTCCCAGCACTTAAACACGTGCCAAAGTGGTGAATTTGATTTAAAAGGAGGCCGGGATTCATGTGCCGTGTTTCTTATTTGGGCTCGGGTCTGCGTCTCGTTTCATGACTGGATCCGGCTGCCTGTGTTTCATGCATCGCTGTGCTCAGGGAGTCATATTTTAGCGGCACAATGGAGAAATCAAAGCAGAATCTGGAACTGCAGTAAATATAAAGCACTTGGATGGTTTGTCATCTGTTACATCACCTAACCCGCCAATAAAGTTTCATTAGAAAGCACTGCAGGCTTCTGCTATAGAATGGAAAGAAAATCCCAGTGTAGTTCACTTAATGTAAAACCAAGTGTTCTTTACATTTTTGCCCAACTAAACCCTAAAAGATGAGAACTGCAGTTATTTACTTGTATCATACTGATGTGCACTAGTCAATTAACTGATTAGTTGACTGACAGAAAATAAATCAATGTGTATTTTGTCTTGCAAAAAAAAATGTCAAAAATTTTGTGCATTTAATCAATTTCTCTAACAAAAAACACAAAAGAACTTCTCTCAGTTTCTCATCACTATAAATTTCATATATTTCAGTTTTTAAATGCTGGTCAGACAAGGAAAACAAATTAAAGATTTCACCTGTAGCTTTGTGAACTTGTGATGAACATTTTTCACAAATTTTTGATCTTTGAAGTGGAGTATGTACCACTTTGACACATCAATATGTGGTTTTAAGGAAGTAATGCCGCATGTGTGAAAAAACACTAAAACATTTAACCTTTTGTTGCTCAAGAGTGAAGTCTGAGAAAGTCTTGGTGAAAAAAATCTGGAGTGTGCTCCTCATTTCTGCTTGATGCTGCAGGCTGGAAGCTGGATCAGCTGCTACAAGCATAACACACACAAATCTGCAAAGAGAAAAGTCAGCAGTTGAGTTACATCCTGGACTATGAAGGATGTAGCACAATTTTCAGCTTTTTCTTCCTTTATGAGTGCGAGAAAAGTTGAAATTCTAAATGATTTGAGTATTCATTTCAATAGAGAATAAAAAATAACCCTAATAGTTATTATTATCAAGAACTAGTTGCAGGACTGGAGTATAATGGTGCCTCACCAGTATCTGTTTCACATGTCTGCACTCCACAGATGAACCTGAAACCTTCCTTCCAATGACTATAAAATTTACATCAACCTGAATACACAAGTGCTTTATGACCTCCATGCATGGACTTCAAAAACGTGACTGTCCTCATGTTGCACACCATACCACATACCTCACTGACCCTGAAAATCCTCCCAAGAGTGCCCTCGCACTAACACACCACCGCTGTGAGTGCATCGACCACAGCACGAGCTCGACACACGCCATCAAATATGGATGCCTCCTTTAGCACAGGCTTATTTCTTTTTCATAAAACAATAATGTTTTTCTTTGCATCATAAAGTTTTGGTCCTGCTTTAAAGGCTGTATGAGAAGCCTCGTGGTTCCCCCCAATCAGCATGTTGCAGGAAAACACTCAGGAAGTCTTCCTGTGCACCAGCGTCTGGGTTTCCCAATTTATCAATAATTAGTCTCTGTGTTCTTTGTTATTGACTTGTCAGCTTAGTAGCCATTGCAGTCCCAGAAGGCACTGCGGTTGTTTTAAAGCACCATTATACAGCCTCACTCCGGACTCTTGGGGGCGATGGGGCAGAGCTAATGTGACAGGAAAGGAGCCTTGTCCACGTTACTCCTTACACAGCTGCAGGAGAGGTCACGGATACTGAGAGGACTCCGGAGGTCATGTGACGGTCAGCGTTGCAGGCGGATGTTGAGACATTAGTGCACCTGTGTTGCCGCTGTTGCTCTTATCGATCTCTTCCTGCGAGTCCCCCCCTTGTGCTGACCGAGTGATCTCACAGAGAAAATCCACCGTGAACACTCAGCCACATGGCACGGCTGTGTTTTGACATTGGCCTGAAGGTATCGACTTATGGTTTTTAGATCAGTTTCACTTCATACGTTGAGCACAACTGGCAATGACACGTGTGCTGTTGCCTCACTATCGGGACTCTTACAGTTTGAGAGCGTTTCTCTGATTTGGTTAAAGTGTTAATGTCGAACTTAAATCCTAGATATTTTTAAGTGATTATTGGTTTCACTCCAGATCTGCCCTGAAAATAAAAGTCTTATCCAAAGGGTTTTTTACACTGTGTAAAAAAGCAGTGCTGAGGCGAAGAGGAGGGTTTCTCCTTCCAAGAAAAATGACAGCATCACTCGTTTCAGCAAAATCCACAAAAACTACCCGTTTATGTTCAAGTGACAAAGACCTTTGGCAGCTGTAGGAATCATCTTGGATTCATGGAGGAAAGAACTGTGAGGAAAAAATAATTGACATTTTTAAGAGCCACAAAGTCCACAAAAGAAAGACAAGTCAACAGAAACATGGATTTTTTTATGGGGGTTAACTTTTTAACCAACTGTCACTTGTCTTTTTTAACCACAACAATTGTTTCCTAACATCTAACAAGTCATTTTGTGTTTTGAACCGAACCAAACTTGGCAGCCTTGGATCAGAAAATATCTGTATTTTTGGAAGAGTAATTTGCATGAGGTTGTCCTGCTGATATGAGCAAAAAAATCAAAAAATGCTTGTATGTTTTAGTCTTGAGAGCAAGTAAAACTATGTATTTGCCCTGTAATTCGGAGGACTTGTTTAGGGAAAGCTCTCAGTGAAACTAGCCATCATCATGACAACTGTTGTCTTTTTTTAAAATACACACTGCTTGTGTAAAACTGGTCCTCAGCAAAGATCTCAGTGCCCTCCGTTTCATTTCATTCTGTGGATGTTAAACGGAGCGTGATTGTTTACCGGCCTCTTTCTTCAAGGCAGAAAAACGTCGCCCGTAACACCAGAAAAAAGACAGTCGGCGACAGAAAAGCTGCACTTTGATCACACGTTAGTTCTTGCCACTGTTGACACGGTCCTAAACAACAGATTGGAGTGTCGGGAACTCTTCAGTCTTCAAAAAATTCAGAGGACCGCCCTCCTTAAGGGTCTCTGTGGTTCTTGTCGAGGGGAAGCGAACTGCGACTACCCAGGGAGCAGCCTGGGCCACTTTGTCAGCGCCGGCCCTCGCTTTAAGCAGCACCAGCCAAGCAGATGAATAATTGACGCCTGCATTCTGTACTTTGGTGAATTTTAAAGCTGTATTCTGCAGAGGCTCTAAATGGCAGAGGGAGGGTGCGTTAATCATTCATGGGCTGCTTTTACCCGCTTTGCTTAAGGTCACTGTCCTGAAGGCAGCTGGGCAGAAGGAAAGTGGAGAAAGAGGAGTGGAAGAAGAGGGGCGGCGTGGCCGAATGGATTAGCTTGTTTCCCATCCCTTTTTTTGCGAGTTCATGGTGGAAAGGACTCAAACTGCAACACATGGCGAAATTTTGCAAAATACTCACGAACGTTACAACCTCAGGTTATGCTTAGTTGAACTTAGCTGATGTAAATATTTGAGATGTGACTTATGAGTAAACTTTCATCGCAAGAATTTAACTTTAAAAGAGGGAAACACATTTTAAAAATTAATCTATGACTATAAATATACTCTGAGTTCAGTCAAACTGTTTATAACAAATACAAACAAAACATTTCCACAAGTCATGTTTCGTATAAACTCATTGTTAAACCACAAGAAAAGTTCTGTGAGGAGGAAAGCACTCATTTCTCACAAGACACCTGAGGGGAAATTACAACACTGAAATATTATCCTCATGTTCTTTCACCATGTGCTGTAAAAAAGTGAAAGACAGGAATGTGATCAATTATGCTGTGATGGCCTTTCGGCTCAAAAATCAATATTTTATAACCAGCACTGCCACGGTACGGATATGGAGACCGACATTTGTCTGTTCTCGCCGTATGAGAGTGAAGAATACCCTCTTTCAAATGGACCCTGGGGAGTCCCCGTCTTGATTTCACAAGCCCTCAGGCAACATTAAGGAACACTTGAGGTAGCATCTGCATACCATCACCACCAGAATGTCCGTATCCCGAACGTTGTGCCGCACCAGCCGGCTAACGGTCACACCTTTGGCATCCGATTGAGCTAAAAATGAAAAAAAAAAAACCCTGATTGACATCAAATAAATAAACTTCTACAAACAAACTGTTCCCAGTGTTATTCTTGATTGATTGGATTCAAAGTTTTGATGACTTAGCCTGAGTTCATTCAGCTGTAATGTTTATTGTAATAAGAGCTCTTGGACAACTGTGACAGTTGCTCAGAGTGACTCAGTCAGCAGTTCGGGTCAAACAAATACCTCATTTCCTTTTTTTTTTTTTCCCTCTTCCTCTCTCTTCATTTTTCTTCTCTCAGGGAGCTGATGCCCAAGACCCTGGAGGGCCAGATCACCATGGAGAAAACACCCAGCTACTTTGTGACCAAAGAGG